>PVIR01030500.1:0-20192 GCA_004026965.1 Petromus typicus | reverse complement strand
ATATTGTATAGATATAAATAGTGATGATTTAGAGTTTTCACTGTATATTTTAGATCTGTGCAGTTGGATTTATGTATATGAAACTTTTTGTACAAAGTGGATTCACAGTATTTATATACTTCAAATTTGATGTTCACTAGATCACTTTCTCCAGAATTTCTAAACTGTTCCCTTAAACATGCCTTGCTCCTTGCATTCTGTTGCTTGCATCTTACTAACCCTAAGTCATCAGAAGCTATTGAGAAAAAGGTAACACTTATTTGAGATCACATCTCTGAGTTTTTCTTCTCATTCAAATTGTTGTCCTGCAAATCATAGTTCTATGATATTTACACATATTTATACTTAATACACCTAGTCTAGTTTGTATATGTGCAGTGAGTTGAAGATTAGTATAATGAATCACTGTTGAGAGCAGAATTTTCCCACCGTGCATAACCATAGTGAAAGGCTGAGGCAGAGAAAAAAGAACAGAAATTAAGCATGTAGAAATAGAGAAATATCCACAATGCAACGTCAAGTAAAATGTAAAAGGACCTTTGTTTGTAACTCTATAGTGGGAATATATACCTACATAATCATGAAAAATTGCATCCATAAAATCAAGTTTTGGGGGATAATATTATCATTGTAATTATAAAATTATGGTATTATAAAATTATGAATTAAAAATTATAATATAATTGTAATTATAAAATTATGGTGTTATAAAATTATGAATTAAAATTATAATATTATAATTTTAATTATAAAATTATGATAAACTTCTGGAGACATTGTCTCCAAACTACCTGAGAGTTTAATAAGGTGTCCAAAATAAGTTAACTGAAATAGAGATGTTTTCCTCATGGCCTTTTAAATGGAGTACTTAGCTGTAGAAGGAGATTTTATCAGACAACAGGAAAAGTCTGATAAAATTTTTTTAAAAATTGTCCATTTGAAGCAAGAAGAGAATAGAACAGGGAATCAAACCCACAGGGCTCGCCCCCTGGGGCAAGGTGAACAGACAAGGAAGAAATGACTTCTGGGCTGCTCTAATCCTGGGGCTTTTTCATCCTGAGCAACGGGCAGGAGGAGAGGCCTGGTCAAGGCTACGGAGGGACCTTGAATTCAGGGAGGTAGATAAACAGGTGCTGGCTGGAGGGCCTGAGCCTCTGATTCTTTTTAAATTTTTAATTTGAGACTCCACAGCAAACATCAGCATATATTCATTGGAAATATTAAAGTTCCTGACCCATCAGGAGCAATAATGGAAAAGTAATATATCCTGTGCTCAAGACTTAGATGCAGAAAATTATTTAATAGAATCCAACAATAAGCATAAAAACTCTTAGCAAACTAAAGGAGCATCTGGTGGCTGGATCCACGGTCATGTGCCACACTGTGCTGTAGGAGGGCATGGGGGGCAGATGGTTTTGTGACCACTGGGGACAACCAACCTGGTGGTGCCCTCTGTCACCACTTTACTCAGGGCCACAGTTAAGAGAAAGAAGATTAGATAAGAATAACTAGGACCGGGGAGTTAGCTCAATGGTTCCAGCGACTGTCTTGCAAGAGCAAGGGCACGGGTTTGATCCCCCCCCACCCCGGAACCACATACAATGCTGGGTATGGCGACTGACGCCCAGCAGCAACCAGTACCACATACCACAGTGCCGGGCGTGGTGGCTCACGCCTGTCATCCCAGCACTCGGGAGGCAGAGGCAGGAGGATTGTGATGTGAGTTTGAGGCTGAGCTCGGGGCCAGCCTGAACTACAAAGTGAGACCCTGTCTCAAAAACAAATAAAAGAATAAATAAATATTAATCATTATTTTAGATTTCCTGACCCAGGAAACAATATCTGACCACCGCAACTTGAAGGAAGAGAGGTTTAATTTGGCTCATGATCAATTGGCTTCAAGGCAGGAACGTTGTGGTGGAGAAGAGCTGCACAGCTCATGGAGCTGGGAAGCAGAGCAGGAAAGGCAGAGACCAGACGTGATCCCCAAGATCACAGCTCCATGGCCCACCCAGAACACTCAGGAGGCGTGCTGTTCCAGTCCCTACATGACTCCCACGCTAACAAGTCGACCACTACGTTCACAGAAAACCTACTGAAAAAGTTCACTTCCTCATCGTACATTAGGGATCAAGTTACTCCATTATTTCACAGTATTGACTGCCATATTTTAAAGAGTATAGCTTCTAAAAAAATAGGATACATATTTAAAAAGGAAGAGAGTGTAGGGGTAAATAACAAGGGGATAATGAATGTAGTAATAATAAAGAAAAAATGAAACAAAGATTGTATATATAGGAGGTGGGGGGGGTTGCAGGCCAGGGGAAAGGGGAAAAAATGAGAATCAAGTCATGTCATATTCTGGTACAAACTCTCAATGTTGAATGCAATGATGATGTGTATTCATAATGTACCAATAAAGATTAAATTTTTAAAGATAGGATAAAGATTATCATATATGATTATGAAATTATATACATGATACTCCTACCCATTAATCAGTGTGATTTAGACAAAATATTTAATTATCATCACCATTCTATTTACTGAATATTCTAAGAGAAAAGTATAAAATCTGACATTACTTTGGAGTTAGCATATGAAGTAAATGCTTATCTTTTCCTGGAAATTGCATAGAATTCTGTCTTGTTCATTAATGTTACAGATAATTTTATGGCAAGTTTTATTTCTGATACTCTTTTAAAAAATGTTAAACTTGAGTTTCGGAGATAAGGTCTGCACATTTTCAGCACTGACAAAGAAGAATGTTATCTTCAATGTGCAGATCAAATATGCTTTCAGAAAACCAGGGATAAATTCAATAGTTTAAAGTAGAAGAATAGAAACATCAGAAAGTTTAATCAAAAATTAATTTAAATCAGGCATTTGCATGTAAATAAGGAATAAAATATTTTAGTAGAAACTCACAAAGATTAATCATAAAAATATAAATAAATAGAAATAATTAACTGCATTAAAGAAAGTAGGCAAATATAGACCTTACTATGTATAACATTAAGAATTACATGAAATAATTATATTAAAAAGTTATAGCTATTTAATTAAAGAGATCAGTATTTGTGGAATTTTTAGCAATTCAGTTATAGTTTGAAAAGGATTCCTTGAAATTACAGTTATTTATTTATTAATAACTTTGTTCAAACTCTTACAGTCTGGATTTTCTCATTATTATTAACCTGCATATTTTCAAGATAAGTCTATTACTAGTAGTATAGTCATTTTCTTAAATTTTGTGATGCCATGCTACCTCAAATTATCACTATAATATTTAGAAAGAAAGATAGTAAAATGGATGTACCTTCAAGACATCCTTATAAGAGAAATAAATAGGTCACAGATGTGTAAATATTATATAATTTCTCTGGTATAAGAAAATGAAGACAAATGAATTTCAATATATATAGTTAATATTGTGAAATAGAAAATATTTAAAAGGAAAGAAGGTGTAGGGGTAAATAATAAGGGGAAAAAGAATGTGATAATAATTAAAAAAAGGAAACAAAGCTTATGTTTATAGGGGGTGGGGAGTGGCAGGGTGGGTGAGGGAAGGGGAAAAAATAAGAAGTCGTGTCATATTCTGGTACAAACTCTCAATGTTGAATGCGATGATGATGTGTATTCATAACGTACCAGTAAAGATTTGAATTTAAATAAAAGTTCAACATCATTGGTCAGTGGAGAGACGCAAATTGAAACAATGCTAAAATTCTATATTACCCCAGAAAGAATAGCTATTATCAAGAAATCAACCAACAACAAATGCTGGAGGGGGCACGGGGAGAAAGGAACCCTTCTCCACTGTTGGTGGGAGTGTAGACTGGGGACACCACTGTGGAAGTTGTGTGGGGATTTATTAAAAAACTAGGATTAGAGGTCCTGTTTGACCTGCTTAATCCTCCTCTAGATGTCTCCACAAAAGAATTAAAAGCATCCTACCACAGCCATATATGAGCACCTATATCTATAACAGCACAGTTTACAGTAGCTAAATCATGAAATAACCCAAATGCTCAGCAACTGATGAATGCATAGAAAGACATGGCTTTTTAATATAATGCTGCACTGTTCAGCCAAAGGAGAGGACAAACTTGAGACATTTCTAGGTAACTGGATCCACTTGAGTATGTTCTCTTAAATGAAATAAAAGGAGCACGTGTGTCAATATCATCTCTCAGTATGAAAAACTGAACGTGAAAATAAAGACCAGAACATAACAAATATTATGAAGGAGGAAAAAATTGCCCAAAATTGTATATACAGAAGGTGAGATACTTTATGAATACTTAAAATACTTTAAGCAAAACCAAAAAAGCTACAGTATTATTAGGAAATGAGTTGCGTGATCAGTAAAGGAAAATGTATTATTTTGAGATCATGATACATAGTGTGTTTCCATGAAAATAACCATAGTTATTTTCTAACCATTTTTTTTGAAAATTATTTTTCCCAGCTTTTATATTCTTTATTAATATATATAACATATGTTAATACTTATATTACAATACGTAATACTTATATTAAAATAAAACCTTTTTAAAAGAATTTGCCAAATTTGAAGATTTCTGAAGTAAATTTGGAATTCCAATTCACTTTGATTTGCTGCACCTGGTACACTGTTGATTTCAGTAACGTGTTCCTAATAGTTATTTCTCCTTGGCTTCTCAACATACTAATATGAATAATGTGTTCTCAAAAACAGTGCTGATAAAATTAATCTCACAATAAGAAGTTTTGCAGGACCTGAAGAAGCATACAGCTCTGCCTCTGTGATAACTCGGGGTTCATCTCCCTGGAAGGTTTTAAGTGACAAGGTTTTGGCGAATTTTCAACTGACATTTTCCCGAAGAACAGAACTGACCAGATTTCTTTGGGGAAAAAATGTGAATAAAATTTCAAACTGAAAATGAAGAAACTGTTCACATATAAGGATGACTTTTTTCAAGAAATAAATCAATAAAACAATTTTAAACTGAAGAAAGGCACTCATAATAATATTTTGATCATTATAAATGCTATTTTAACTTACATTGTTAAATACAAACATTTCTTTGGATGGTGAAAAAATTTTAAAGGTACTTCATCTGAACCACATTTTGCTGAGTGGACACAATTACTTCTATAAAGTAAAAAGAAAGCCCTTTCTCCATATTCTGGAATAGGAAATATGCCTTTCTTTATTTGCAATTTTGGAAATATTTAGTAAATTTAAATCTTTACCTTCAAAGTAAAGTGCAGCTAGAATAAAATTTAATTTTCAATTAACAATTAATTTTGTTATGGATAATATATCATCCTACATCTGAAGTATTTTATTCCCTACATCTTTATTTTTGTAGTAAAACAGTCGTCTATATCTTGTGTCTTTCGGCTATTTATAGTTTCTTAGTAACATAAATTATGGTTATATAAACCTGGACAGAAAATAAAACAAAAGACTGTCTTGTTCACAGTTACTACTGAAGAATACTTGAACATAATTTGCTTTCCAGACTCCTTATGAACTTTATGATTTTAGATAACTTCCTAAAATTTTCTCAATATCAGCTCCTTAGTCTATAAACCTCATCTTGGTAGATTGTTTTCTTGATGGATTAAATGAAATGACATGCAAGCCATCATCTCGTAGCCTTCCAAATAAAACAGACCATGAAGAAATAGTTTATGCTGTCAAGTATGGGCAAATTTCTCTAGTAGAAAATTTATGAAAAACATTATCCTCCTTATTTTTGAGAAAAAATTTGAAAATATGTTATTCAAATTAAATACAACTAGTTTTTCAGTGATTAAGAGAGAATTATTTTTCTTTAGAGTACTCTGAAAAACTAGTAGGACGTAGATACCAATAATCACACAATACCAATAATCCAAAAATAGTGCTGCATATCACCATTGTAAATAATGCTATCTTACCTGCAGAATACACCCAACGGTCTATATTATATCTCAAAATTGCATCACAGTTATCTAAGTAATGCTTTTCTAACAGTTGTGGAAATATTGCCACTGCGCCATGTGAAATAACTTCTCCCTGTACCAAATATATTCAAGCTATAGGATCGAGTATGTTTCTGATACAGAGCAAACATTCAGCTGATAAGAAAGTCATCAAATGTGAATGGTGACTTCTGCATTTTGTGACAGGAATTGAGGGAATTACCTTGGAATCACAAGAGCAGTTGAGACTAAAACACGATGCTCTGGCATTATTGGGAATATCTAATAAGAAGGAGGCTAAAGATGGCCCCTGAAGCGATGCGTATGCAGATTCCCAGATGTTTCTTGTTCCTTGTAAATGATTGCCTAAGTCTCCCGTAGTAGTGTTATTAGGTACAGCTTGCTCTCTCACACACCTGTGCTATCTGTCTGATTAGCACACTCTTTGTTCCAGTTTTTTTTAGGTTTTTTGAGACAGGGTCTCGCTTTTGTAGTTCAGGCTGGGCCTAAGCTCAGCTTCAAACTCACATCACAGCAATCCTCCTGCCTCTGCCTCCTGAGTGCTGGGATTACAGGCGTGAGCCACCATGCCCGGCACTGTGGTATGTGGTACTGATTGTTGCTGGGTGTGAGTCTCCACACCCAGTATTTTATACGGTTACCAGGGATCAAACCCCAGGCCCTTGCATTTGCAAGACAGGTGCTGGAACTACTAAATCCCAACCCCTCTTTATTATCCTAGTAAACATGGCAACTTCCTGAAGCAAACCAGATTATGTGTAGCAGGTGGCAAAAAGCTTTGCATTGGCTCAAGAAGTCTTGCTCCCCTGTGCCTCACTGTCTTGTGTCTTTTCTTTTAGTGAAACCCTCACTCTTCAGGACTCCAAACAAGGAGCAATATGGAAAATCCATGTGCAGAAAATGAAAAAGGCACAATGTTAAGAACACATGAGGTGTTCTGCTCACTCAGCTCAATTTGTGGCCTGTCACTACTAGGAGGAGGACTCGGCAAAGGCTCGAGGGGCTAGGGAAACATCTCCTTCCAGACACTCCTCCCCCCTCCCCGCCGAAGCAAGAACAGCCTCCCAGATCTTTCTCAGTGTTATCTTCGGTGCCGTACGTTTTCCTTCCTGTGGCTCTGGTCAGCTTTTGGAGTTTTCATTTGCCTGCCTTGAACTCATGAGGCACAGGAGGTCTCTATATCATGAGACCCTGGCTGGTGAAGGAGTCTGTCCTGCCCCCAGCACTCCTGTCAGCTACTTTCAGATAAAGTTGAGGAACTCACCACCTGCACTGTGAATGACAGGATCAACTCTGTTCTATGAAAAATACAGGGCTGCGAAGCCTTTCAGTTCAGCTAGTGAGCTGTTCTAATAAATGCATTTCTGGGTGTGACTATTATACATACAGAACATTTTACTTGTATTTCAGCCTTTACAGATTTCACAACATCTTGTAACACCTGTGCAGAATACACCCAACAGTCTATATTACATCTGTGCAATTTCCAACTTTGGACAACAGTGCTGGCATGCTGACAACAGGTTTCACTCCTGCCAAGGTCTTCACAGTATTTCTGGATCCAGTTCTCACACTGTAACGTTCCATTTGGTTGGGTCTAGATGTTGACAGAGACTTCTATCACGTTTGGTGAACAGTGACTTTTCTCCTAACTGACATACTTACCCTCTGATTTCCTAATTATATGAATTGTTTAGACAACATGTAATCTCATACACACAACTGCGAGTCTCTTCCATCACTAACAGTGCTTGGGCTCTAATAAGGATTTGCTATCCCAGAACGGACTTTGCCTCCAATCAGGAGTCCTAATATGTCCTTTAATTTGTGCCCTTCCTTACGGATTAATAGGGGGAAAAGTCACAGAAATAAACTTTTGCACTTTTAATATTTATTGTTTATTATAAAAAGCATCAAAATTTCAACATCAAATGCTTTTTAATGTGGAAATTTTTTAAATGAACATCAGAAATAAAAATCTGCTGGGGATATAGATCAGTGGCACCATGCCTGCCTGGTGAGTGCAAGGTCTTGAGTTTGATCCCTGGTACCAAAAAATACAATAAAATATTTTTTAAAAATCTGTGAATAACAATGAAAATATCAATAGCAGTTAAATAATTGTACTTCAATTGTTACACATAAGGCAATCTTCACATGTGAAAATTACATGTTCCATAGACAAGCACCACTAATACTGATAGCACCTGTGCTTTCTTTATGCCATATTTAAGTGGTTTTTGATTTGTTTTTTTGCAGGTCCTCCCTAAAGGTACAGTGGTCATGAAAGGCTATAAGCAATTCATCAATAATCATGTATTCAAATGGTGAGTAAAATGCTTGGCAATTATTCATAAATCTGTCAAATAATGTTGACATAACAGCCAGATCGTCAGTTCTCTTTCTTTTTTGCTTAGTTTGTCATCAAGCCTCAGGCAATTTATGAAGGAAAATTTAATCTCCTCCATGTGGTTGTTACCTTTTAAACTTCAACACATTGTTATTTTTCCATAAGCCATTTACATTCCTGTAATTACCATAAGAAAGCCCTGAAAAATACAGGGCTGCGAAGCCTTTCAGTTCAGCTAGTGAGCTGTTCTAATAAATGCATTTCTGGGTGTGACTATTATACATACAGAACATTTTACTTGCATTTCAGCCTTTACGGATTTCACAACATCTTGTAACACTACCTGTGCAATTTCCAACTTTGGACAACAGTGCTGGCGTGCTGACAACAGGTTTCACTCCTGCCAAGGTCTTCACAGTATTTCTGGATCCAGTTCTCACACTGTAACGTTCCATTTGGTTGGGTGATAATTTTACATCACTGTGACTCATCAAATATTCATTCATCTGAATCAAGGAGGTCTGCATTCCCTGTGTCTGTATCAATCAATTTTTGCTCCATTTGACTATCACAGAAACTCTGGCTTACACAGTCAATGGCAAAGTTATCATCACACATGCACACCATCTTTCTGTTATGAAAACATGTATTTTACTGTATGGATTTACCAAAGTAAGCATGTGGAAGAACTGTTCAGTGGAGCATCATGTGGATGAAATACTGCTTTGATTTCTGTGAGGGGCACAAAAATCCATTGTTGTACCACTGGCTAACCACAAAGACTACTTCCTGCATCCTTCAGCAAAAAACGCCAAAATGAACATCTGGCTGCTACTCTGCGAATGCAAAATTTTACAATAGAAAAATAAAAGATGGGTTTTCGAAACCCAGTGTTGTACTTCTTCAGTGAGAAAGTTCCATAGTATATGCTTGTTCAAGAATATTTTAAATTTAAGTACAGATTTCTCTTTAGTAAAATCTAAATGAGTGCCAGGCATGGTGACACACACCTTTAACGCTACACTCAGGATGCTGAGACAGGAGGGTTTCAACCCTGAGGCCACCCTGGATCACTTTATGAGTTTGAAGCCAGTCTGAACATAGTGAAACCTTAACACAACAACAACAACCAAAACTAAAGGAATACATGATAATTATTCTAGTTGTGTTTTAAAATTTTAATTAACTTACAAGTTGATCTCTGGCTAATATATTCAATCTAATTTGTGATGTATATCCCACCTGTGTGTGTATGCATGTATATCTATGAGAGGAAAAGAAGTACTTTTGGAGGAATGAGTGGAAGACAGAGTGAAAGGAAAATTTTTTTACAGCTTTCCATCTTCCAGTATTTGAAGACATCATATTAGTAGCACAGCATCTAATATCACAGTTATTAAAATGATGTGCATGTAGTACAAAAGTATTGAAAAACACAGGTAGCCCTTCCTACATGAGATACACTAAGATAATGGAATTTAATGAAACCGCCCTGTGAGATGGAGTCCCTGTCATTGGCATCCTTGTAGTCTAGGTGGAGAAGCAAGAGGGGTGTTTATGTTCAGAGATAACAGCACCAGCAGAAGGTGTGCACTCAGCCTCAAAGGTACAGTCCAGCCTTAAAGGCCAACACTTCTGTTTCTCAGCACAAAGGTCCCATGAGAACTCAGGTCAGAGGCTGAAAACCTCAAGATGAAAGGTCTGATGAATGCTACACATGAGAGCTGGCAGAAATAGTAACTAAACCAGTGAGGTTATGGCAACATCATAGTAACGAGTCTATCTGTAGTAAAATCAAAAATTATCCCCATTGGGATACTGGCCTTTGTTTTTCCTTTCCTGGGAGTAACCTTGACTACACGGGTGAACGCCGAAGGAGAGCCATTCATCCTAAATGCAGACTCATGGCTGACTCTTGGTCCAGACATTTCACGTGTGAGTGCTAGGGAACTTACTGCTGAGACAAAATTAGGATACTGTGGATCTTAGTCATCCTTGCTCTTTTGATCCTGATTTGAGATTAAAAACCAATTAAATTCTTGGGGTTGGCAAATTTTTTAATTACACAAAGTGTTCCAATTCTAAAGGACATGTAGTAAATTAAATATCATCAAAATAAAAAAAATTTCCCCTCAAAGATATCAATAAAAATATTAAAAGATAAGGCATGGTACATGAGAAAATATTTGCAATGTATAACATTTGACAAAGAATTTACATCCAAAATAAATGCAATCTGAAATTACCTAACAAGACAGATATTATAGTTAGAAATAAATATGTGCAAAATTTGCAGACATTTCACAAAAGAATATGGAAATGCATGATAGGTACAAGGAAAAAATGCTCACTGTCATTTGTCCTCAGGAATATTTAATATTGTTGTGCAAGAACATATTCACTGGGAAGCTGAAATTCAAAGGATGAGAACTTTTCACTGTAATGAAAATGTGGATCAAATGAAACTAATGTGGTACTCTTGGTGATAGAAAATAATACCACAGTTCAGAGAAATGATTTGCAAATGTCTTAAGTATATCTATATCATAAGAACTTACAATTCTATGCCTAGATAGTCAACTAAGATTATTGAATAGCATGAAAATGTTTACATTGCCACAAAAAAGAATTCTATATGAGTCTTCAGAGAATGTCACTCATAAGAGCCAAAATCTGGGAACAATTCAAATACCTAACAACAATGGAATAGATAAAAGCATTGTAATAAATATATATGATGCAATTTTAATGTGATATAATAGGATTTAAGTACATATTACAAAACTACATGGATAAAACTGTATATTTGGTATTAAAATAAAATTCCATTACAGTTGAAAAAAGAAAACTACATGGATATGTGTAAAAATACCATAAATACCCAAAACACAAACACAAGAACATACATACGTGTGGTTCCATTTGCATGAAATTTTGGACTTGGCAGAATGATTATATAGTGATAGAAGTTAGGCCAGTTTTCCTGGGGCAGAATGGAAAGGACTGGTGGGAGGGAGCCGGTGGGGTGGTGGAAACCTTCTAGACCTTGGGTGGGATGGCTCTGGGATTAGTATATAAATTTGTCACAATCATCAAGTTTACCCTCTCCTGGGTATGGCTTAGGTACATTCAAAGCAAATGCAAGGTGGCTTTGAAGGACAAAAAGAGACAACAGCCTTATCAGAAGGATAAAGGAGTGAGGACACTCATCAAGTGCTTTCTTATTCACACTGCGTCCTCATGACAGCCATCTGCTGACCTTGAAATTCATGTTATGGAGGGAGAAAGGTCCTTCCTGTCTGTACCACCCATCCATCAATAAGAAGCAAAAAGAATCAATAACATGGGCTTGTGAGAGGTGAAGATAAACAACAACAACAACAAAAAATCCAGTGATTTTACCACTGTGAAAAGACTTAAATGTACATACATGTTCAAGTTGTGAGCTACAGATCATGAAATTTTCCTAGTTTCATGTATATTGACAGTGCTATATTTTCATTGACTAATATAAAGATGAATGTTTAAAATTCCTACTAATTTAGAAGTTTTTGTCTTTTTTATTCAGAATATCAAATGGCAAATGAAAACCACCGTAACAAGTCAAGAAAGAGACTAGTAGAAAGGAATTTTATATTTTATTCTTTTGTGATTGTTGTTGTTCTAGATATTAAACTGAGTATCTCATACATGCTCAGCAAGTTCTCAACCACTGAGCTATATCCTCAGCCTGTATGTATTATCTTAAATGTACATTTTCCTTGTTTTCTTAAACAAGGTTCCACATGCTTTTATTTTGCACTGAGAAAATTATGTTTCTATCCCTGGCAAAGAGCTAATAGTGCTTCCTGTTCTTGTTCAAAATCTTCTCCTGACCTTCCTTTTCTGTGTGGTTTCTCTCTGTCTCCAGGTTCTGAAGAAACACCACATTTTAGGACACAAAATAGCTAGCTTCTTTGGCAACTGCTGGAGAAGTGGGATGGAGCAATTCTAAATTGTAGAAATATTCTCTGTTCTTAAAGTAAACTTTAACCAATGGAAGACAGAGGAAGGGAAGAAGCAGATGATAAATTGCACAGCCAGTCCTTTCTTTGAGGGTGAAGCCAAGGGTCGGCTTCTCCTGAAGAGCTGTGTGAAGACCATTATGGCCCTCGTGGAGGCCCTGTTAAGAGGCAGGCTTTGCCATTTCATAGTCCTCCGCCAAATGGTGACCAGCATACAAATAGATCCGCTTGTGTAATGTGGAACTTCCCATGTAAAAAATTTCCCTTCCCCGACTCTCACCACCTGAGACTGTCTCTGGAATCAGCTGTAGCATATAATCCTTGTTCTGGCTGTTCTTGAGGTTAACCAGGCAATTTGAGACTAGTTTTATAGACCAGACCCTCAGGAAAGGACTTGAGGTTTGGACTGCAATTAGTAGAATGATAATAAACCCTGGCTTTCAGCAATTTCAAGTTATTTAGGGTTTATTTTGTGATTACTTGGAATTCAGTATAAAAGGAAGACAAAGAGTTGGAAGATTACTAAGTGATCCATTTCTTGGTTAAGGGGCAATAATATTAGCATTGTGAAAAGATGGTAACTCAATACCATCTTGATAGTGTTACAACTTTAGAGGCACAGATTAATTAACAACCTAAGTCATGTTTGAAGAGACCAAAAGCACCTCTGTCAGCTATAAAGGAATTCATTCTTTGTGTCTACAGTGAAATCCAATCAGATAGCTCAGTGTGGTAAGAGTACACATACAGGCACATGGCTCTGTGTGGCAGTTGTGAGTAGAAATGAGCTGGACAAGGAATAGCCTGGAACACGTTTATTTGTGGGAATGAGACACATTCCCTGAAAATCTGCAACCCTCCCATTTTCCAGAACCTTCTTGGCAGACAGAAACAACTCCCTTCTCCTTTGCTGGAGGGCGATCTCCCAAAACAGGTATCACACAGGACTTTGCATACTCTTATCCCCACATACTGGTCAACTCCCAGTGTCAAGACGTGGCAGGGCTTCAGAATGGAATCCAGGTTTCCCAGAGGGCAGGCGTGGCAAAGAGTCATGGGATTCAGCTCCATGCATCGTTAAGACACGGAAGGTCACACAAAGGAACAGAGGTGGATGGCACTGGACTGGGAGAGTGGGAAAATACTCATCTGGGTCCAGAACAAAACTGAATAGTGACCTGAGGCACCCCTGTCATGACTGTCATTTGGTGCCTTGGCAAAAACACCCGGAGGTGACACAGATCACCTGTTCCTTCCAAGTCAGCACACAAATGGTGAACTGTAGGTCAGACTGCAAAGTGAGAATGTTTCCTGCAATGATCCTGTAGAGTAAGAAAACCCAAGTGTGTAAGCATATTACATCAGCAAAATGCACATATGCACCTGTGGAACCCTCTTCCTGGAGAGCTCCCACAGGACATTAATAGATCAAAACACTTTCAAGTGCAACATAGAGTGATCAATGGGCTCTGTCTTCAACTTGCACATTAAGAAGAAATTTCAAGATGGCAGAAAAGACCTCAGCTTCCACAACAGAAAGTGGTGGTCACTTGTGAAAATTCCAGATATAAATAAGGTAGTGGAATTAATAAATTTTCAGTTCATTGATTAACATAGTGCAGACCCTCTGCAGATCACCACAGATTTCTACAGTAATTGCTCCTATAATCTTTCTGCAGACAGACTTATGGCCATTTGTCGAGGATGTCATGATTGCAAAGAAATACAGATTTCCAAAGACTGTTCTGGATTTGAGCTGAATTTTTAGCTGGATTTATAGCAGATGATGTAAAGCTCTGTGGTCATCTTCCCATTAGACTGAGGACCGAGAGGGGACAGTTGATACATTTCTTGCTGAGTTTCAGCTTGAATTTATCACACAATTACTCCACTAGATCTGTTAATCAACCCAGCCTTGTCTCCAATGCTCAAATGCAGAACTGGGATAGATATTCTTTATAACTTATTTAGTGAAGGATGTTAAAATAAACTCCATTTAATTGGAGTGAGGCAAAAAAATAATCAGCATATATATCATTTAGACAAAATTGGGATGTATGTAAATAACTATTTCTAGGGTGTGTGTCATTGTAGTAGAATTTTTAGAGTTATGTAAGAATGAACAACTTCAGGAAGTGAATCTCTGTTAAAAAATAAAAGGAGATGAAGAGAAAACTCATAAAAAAGAACTCAGAACCTAACATTCACAACGGAACCACATACGAAAAGCAGGCGCCGTGTCAGGTGTTTTGTTTTCTTTCTGTAGTTTGGAAACACTTGCTTTAAGAGGCGAACAGAGCAATTCTCATCTTGATCGTCTGCAGAATCTGTGGTCCTTGAATGAAGGTAACAGACAATCCCAGACACTGAAGAGGGAAATTATCAGCTGAGCAGAATAAAGCCGCACAGGACAATTATGCAAAACATCGGTGTCACTAAATCTCACGTGCCAGCTGCTGTCCTAAGCACTGCACATACCTTGAGGGATTTAATCTTCAAAGTGGTTCTGGCATCTTAATTCTTACATCACAGATAAGGTGAGAGGGGCAAAGGGAAGTTGTTAGTGGCCCCGGACCGGACTTGGAGGTAGCTGAATGTGACACACAGCTGATGGAGATTCAGCTTCGTGGTTTCAATGACTGCCTTGTAAGCAGGAGGTCCCAGGTTCGATCTCTGGTATCAAAAATAAAAACAGAACTTGAGACACGGCCTAATCACAGACAGAAATCTAGAACTTAAGCCTTATATGAAAATAATGTCATGTTGACAGAAAGTTTAACGTTTTAAAATAAAATATATATGCATTTAATAAGATATTACTTTTACATAATGTTAATTTGTGTATAATAATATATATTTAACCTCTAAAATCTGTTCTGACACATAATAAAGGGTTAACCATGATGCTGTGTACTCTTAATTTTGTGTTAATCAACCCAAAATCTCTTGCCAGTTTAACAGTTTGAGGTCCCAATAAGATGCACGTATCCCCATGCACGTAAGACTTTTGTTTTGTTTGTTTTGCCTTATCTTTTTTAGTTCACCCACAAAGGAATTAACGATTTTAAAACTATTTAAATCTATTTGAGCTGTTTTAATCTTTCTGGGTGGGGCTGAACCCCGCCGACCGCGGAAGCAGCACGTGCTCTGCCCCGGCAGCCCTCCCGGCCCTGATGTCTGTCATTTTATGTCTTCTCTCTTTTCCACACCCTCTCACCCCAGCTTGAGCAAGCAGGACTATTGAAGTCCAAAAACTCCCCAGATCAATGCTTCCCTGCGCGCAGCATGATGAATTTCTCCCCATTTGGAGAAAAGGAGTCACAGAAGGCCCAGAGGCTGTGCTTCTTCCTCCTGCAGTGCGCCTTTCTTTGCAAAGATTTTCTGCTCAGGTCTTAAGGTTCCTCCGCCACATGTATCCTTCGTCTGTCCTTGAAAATCGTGAGAATGTGACAGGTGGGATTTACTCTCTCACCCGGCTTTTAATGCTTGCTATTATGTTCAAAGCAGTCTTGTTTCATTACACGTGTGTATGTGAGTACTTGCATTTACTTTATGAATATGTCCTGATGTACGTGTGCATGTCGTCCACGGTTATAAGCTGTATCACACGATGTCCGTGAGTATTTCCAATCTGGAACTTTTAGAATGAAGTCTATGATGGACATATTTATACATGTGGGAGGGCACACCCATCCACCTTAAGTTATCTCGGTTGTAAGTGGAAGATCTCATGGCATAAGTCTGGTCAGAGCACCTTTAATTTAAACTATTTTTCCTCTTTACTGATATAATATCTGTGCTCTTAGAAATACAATTATTGAATTTTGTGCTTGCTATAGATAATTCTGTCAATTTTCTATATATTTGCCTCAGTTAAATTTTTGCCTGTCTGCAGGATGGTGAATTATATTAATCAGCTTTATGATTGGTACATCTGTATTTTCATAAATGTTTTAAAATTACAGTTGTACAGGCTCGGGATTTAGCTCAGTAGTTCTGGCACCTGCCTTGCAAGTGCAAGGACCTTGATTCAATCCCCAGTAACCACATACAATACTGGGCATGGAGACTCACGCCCAGCAGCAACCAGTACCACATACCACAATGCCAGGCATGGTGGCTCATGCCCGTCATCCCAGCACTCAGGAGGCAGAGGCAGGAGGATTGCTGTGAAGTGAGTTTGAGGCTGAGCTCAGGGGTAGCCTGAACTACAAAGTGAGACCCTGTCTCAAAAATCCTAAAAATAAATAAATAAATAAATTTTTTTAAAAATTACGATTGTACATCACTTACAAAATATTATTGCAAGTGGGCATGGTGAAACACTTCTGTAATCTCAGCCATTAGGAGGCTGAGGCAGAAGGACTGCCATGATTTCAAGGCCAGCCTGTGTTACATAGTGAGTTTAATGCCAGTCTAAATAATAGTGAGAACTTGTCTCCAATAAACAAACAACATTGTCATCTTCTTGTCCTTATAATTACTCTATTTCTCTTGTCAGTAATATTTTTCTTAGGTAAACGGGGTTATTTTGTGATTTCTCTTTGTCATTAATATATTCAAAATTACAGGTAATATTTTATTACTTTTGTAATACTCAGTCGTCTCTGTTCATTGCTATGTTTAAAGAGGTTTTTTTCCTTCCAATAATTAATCAGGTAATCTCATATTTATTTCACATTTTATATTTTTAAAGCTATATAAATACAATTTTACAGGTTTTGGGAATGCCTTGAAATCTATGTACCAATTCCTATTTAACACAAATTTATTTGTGACTTTTTATATTGCTGTCTCCTTTCCAGTTAGCATATGATGTGATGTTCTGCGAAGGATAATATTCCCAACATTTTGTTTCTGATCAAGATGAATCTTTACTTTGGCATTTTGTGCTTTTTAAAATTAATTTTGTTGTTCATGTTTGTTGACTAACTTTCAGTGAAGAATGGTGTGTGTGTGTGTGAGAGAGAGAGAGAGAAACAGATAGACAGACCCAAGATTGGGTGTAAGAGTTTCTTCTTAAAGTTTTATTTTGCCTCTTTCACAGTATCAACCTATATCCCCCTGTAAACTCACATTCCCTGGTTACTGTGTAATCTCACAAGTAATACCAGTTTAGACTACCTCTATGTGTTCAGAATAATTTTAAGGTTATAACTCTCCATGTCATTTTTTCTTTCCTGTTCAGGATAACAAACAGAATGTGTTTTGTAGTCACTAAACCAAGACTGGTAGAAATAGCTTATCCTATTCCATTTCTACTCATAGGACTTCCCTTTGAGAACCCAACTCCTGCTTATAATCATATTTTCCCATGTTCCTGCTCTACACCACTCAGTTACTGCAGTCTTTGGGTGTCTTCTAAGATTCCTGGATGAATTTGCTCACATTTCATCTGAGTATTGATAAAATGATCAAAACATTTCAATGGAAGGAGAGAGCCATCCAATGCTTACTCCATCCACAAGGAAGATCCACTTCAAAAATGAGCAACTGCCTGTCAAGGTGAGTGGCTGGGAGGAGCACTGGAACCAGAAAGACAGGAGATGTAGGATACAGAGCCCTGGGATGGCGCCTAGCGAGAGACAAGGTGCACTGCCCGGCACCCACAACCACTGCATTGCAATGGAGGGTTGGACGGAAGACCCCACTGGACCTGTCACCACGGTCCCCAGAAGACCTCGCTGGTCATCTCTGGAAATGAATAGAACAGCTAACAGTGAAGTAAGAGCTGAACATTTCCTGAATCATGGAGAAGATGTGATATCTGGCATGGAAAACCCATAGAAATCCAAATGAACAAAGCCAGAAAATGTCATTGATTCAGCAATGTCGGACAGTTTATAAACAAACTGTCAATAGGAGCTCAAAGACAGAATTGTAAAAACTGCAAAAGAAAACACCAAACTTAAATACTTTAAGTCTAACAGTAGATTTCAGAGCAGAAATATGAGTCAGACTTTACTACCAAGGCACAAAGATGAATGAAAGGAGGAAAAGAATATACAATAGTGAAGGCAACAAAGAACAAGTCCTTAGGTATCAATAACTTTGTTTGTAAATGCACTGAATTTCCATTTAAAACATGCAGACTAGCACAACAGATACAAAAATAGTATCTAGTTATTTGTTGCCTATAGGAAATTCACTTCATAATGAAGATATACAACAACTAAAAGTGACAAAAGCATGTTCTGTGCAAATGGAAACCAAATAAAAGAGACATAATATAAAATAATGTGAAAAGTAAGAAGACATTAGAGGGAGAAAGGAATCGATTCCACAAGAGGAATTACCTATTTTTGATATGTATCCACTGAAGACAGAAATACTCAACTGCATACATCAAAGTCTACCTTAAGAGATCAACTTCTGTGCAACAATGAAGACTTCAAATAATAGGAGCCCACTTTTATTAATGGACAAGTCACTCAGATAAAAAAACCAACAAAGATATTATTTGTTACAATTTCCCTGCACTAAAAATAATGAATATAATAGATATTTAGAAGACAGTGCATGCAAAAGCTGTAGAACCTGCACTAGCCCATGGGATATTCTTCAGGACAGCTCATAAAATAACCTACCAAATATATCTTAAAATGGTTAGAAGATTTTAAGTTACATAATCTATCTTCCTACAATTGAATGAGTAGAATAAGAAGGATTTTAGAAATTGTGTAAACACCTGGAAACTAAGGACCGTGCTGTTGAATTACCAGTGAATAAGTGATGAGATTCTTAAACAAATTAAAAGTGAATACAACATACTCAATCCCATGGGAAACAGTAAAATCACTACTAAAAGGGTAGTTTATATAAAAAAAACACCCCCTTCAAAGAAATATAAGTCTTTTAAATAAATAACTGCATGAACCAGAAAAGCAATCACACAACAAAATGAAAAATCAGCAGAAGAAAAAGTCAGAACAGGAAAGTAGAGGAAGAAGCAAATTTTTAGAAAATACAAAAGATCAGTGAAATGAAGGATTGTGGTTTTTTGAAAAGATAAAACCAGATCAACAAATTTTTGCTAAGCTAACAAATTAGAGAGAAAATCAAAATGAAATCAGAGATGAAAATCGAACCATTATAGCTGATACCACAGGATATAAAACGCCATGGAGAATTACTTACTGTAAGCAACTATGCACAACAAACTGCAAGTCTTAGAGGAGGTAGACGAACCCACGCATGCAGAATGAAACCATGAGAACATATCAAATTTGGACACAGCAATAACAAACCATGGCGATGAATCTGTAATAAAAATTGTGCCCAAAGAGAAACTTCTAGGACCAGATGGCTTCATTGGAGAATTCTACAGAACATTTAAAGATGAACAAATATGAACAATTCCAACAAACTGAAGAGGACAAACTCATTCTACAAGGTCGGCATTGTTCTGATACCAAAACCAGACAAAGGCATAAAATATGGGAAACTATGGAACAACGGAAAACAATAGAACAATACATCTAATGAGCTTAGATGCAAAAATTCTCAACATAATGTTTGCAAATCAAATGCAATAGCACACCAAAAAAAATATGCTTCACAATAAAGTGGAATTTATTTTAGGAATGCAGGGACGGTTCAGCATGTACAATTCAATAAACATGATACAAAACACCAATAAATTGAAGAGCAAACCCATATGAACATCTGAATGGATACAGAAAGAACTTGATTATGTTTTAACATCAAATATATTGCTTTGTAGCTATTTAATTTAATATCCTTTTGTGAAAAAACCTTGAGCAAGTTATCCATGGAACAAATATATCTCAACAAGACAAAAGCTACATAACAGTCCCACAGCTAATATTGTGTAAGTGGGAAGAAGCTGAAAATGTTTCCTA
>PVIR01030499.1:0-14053 GCA_004026965.1 Petromus typicus | reverse complement strand
CTATATACTGCAGTGCCGGGCGTGGTGGCTCACACCTGTAATCCCAACACTCGGGAGGCAGAGGCAGGAGGATTGCTGTGATGTGAGTTTGAGGCTGATCTAAGGGCCAGCCTGAACCACAAAGCGAGACCCTGTCTCAAAAAAACCCTTAATTAAAAAAAAAAACCTTTGAGCTGAGCCTCTGCCCCTTTCCTTCCAACAATAGTTTAATAAATGCTTCTCAGTTAAAATAGAGAAAGTACATTCAGTTGACCAGTTCATATCCCTTTCTGGCAATGAAGTGGACTTTATCATCTTCTGTATTTTTAAATTGTTGGAAGAGTGCCAGAATAATGCAGTAGGGGAAGAATAGTCTCTTTAACAAATTATGCTAGAATAATTGAAGAACTGCATGCCAAAGAGTGAAGTTGGAGGCCTGCCTTGCACCATATACAAAAACAAATACCAAGTAAATCAAGTGTAAGAGCTAAAATTATAAAACACTTAGAAGAAACCATAGGTGTGAATCTTTTTGACCGAGAATTTGTCAATGGTTTCTTACATATGACATAAACAGTACAAGTAAAAGAAAAAAGTAGATAAATTAGACATTCAATATAAAAGCTCTGTTGCTTCAAAGGACATCATCAAGAAAGTAAGAGCTCGGGGTTTAGCTCAGTGGTTCTGGTGCCTAGCTCACAAGAAAATATGAAGACAACCCCTAGAAGAGAAGAAAATTTTGCAAATCATCTACCAAAGTCAGGAACTATATATACAATATTTAAAGAACCCCTATAACTCATTAATACAAATAAATTACCCCCATAAAAATGGTCAAAGAACCTCAGTAAACATTTCTCTAGAGAATATATGAAAATGACTAGTAAATACATGAAAAATGTACAATATGATTAGTCATTAGGGAAATGCAAATCAAAGCCACAGTGAGATACCTCTTGGATAACTATCAAGAACTAGAAAATATAAAGAAAAAAGTGAAAAAATATGAATCCTCATTCACTGCTACTAGTGGGAATATAAAATATTGCATCCCCATAGGTGTGAAGACACACATCTGTAATCCTGGCACTCTTGAAGCTTGAGGCAAGAGGACTGCAAGTTTGAGTCCTATCTGAACAACATAACAGCATAGTGAGACACTGTCTCAAAATGTTGTTTAAAAAAATTAAAGGATGGATTACCTGACTCAGTTGATGGCTCTGGGTTCAATCTCCAGTGCTGAAAAATAAAAAGTGAGGTGCATATATGTTAGATAACAGTATGATGGTATCATGTGACCCAGTGGTTCTCCCTTTGATATATAACCACCCACATGAAATGAAAATATGTCCATTGAAATTATGTACACGAATAGCAGTATAATTAATAGTTAAAAGTAGGAAAAATTCAAATATCCATGAATAAATAAAATGTAGTGAGTAAATAAAATGTAGTATATTCATAAATAGGATATAATCACCAATGAAAGAGAATGAAATGCTAATATATGCTACAGTGTGGAAAAATCCCAAAAATATTACATTAATTGAAAGAAGTCTGTCACAAAGAACCACGTATTGTGTGAATTCATTTATCTGAAATATCCAGAATCAATACACCCATAGAGAGAGAAAGTAGATCAATACTTTTCCTAGAACTGGCAGCTCATGGGGAAGGAGACAGTGACTATTAATGAATATAAGGTGATGAGAATGTTCTAAAATTCATGTTAGTCATAGTTGTATAAGTTTATGAATATACTAAAATTCATTGTGTTATATACTTTAAAGTTATGACATGTAAATTATAGATCAATAAAGCTGCAATTAAAATTGTTGGTGGAATTCCAAACCTTAGCCTCTAGCAGAGGAAATACTTGAGAAGAGTGATGGGAAATTGTTCTAGGACTCAGAGAATCTTTTTTATTTATTTATTTATTTTTTTATGAGACAAAGTCTTGCTATATTCAAACTAGTTTTGAACTGACTAGTTAGTCCAGCCTGGCCTCAAATTCATGATGATCCCCCTGCTCCAGCCTCTTGAATGCTGAGATCACAGGCATGCACTGCCATTCACCATTGTTGGCCAGAAAATCATCCTACGTCGTCAGCTATCTCCTCCACTGGTTGGCAAAATGTGCCACAAAAACATATGGTCCTGAATATAACAGAGCCCCACAGTGAGTGATGCCAGAAAGAAAAGTATTAGCAGCAATTAAAATATTACTGCTTAGCCAAGTATGGTGGCTCATGCCTGTAATCCCAGCACTCTGAAGGCTGAGGCAGGAGGATCAGCACCAGTTCATTGCCAGCCCAGGCTACGTAGTGAGCTCAAGCCCACCCTGAACTACAAAGCCAGGCCCTGTCTCAAAAAAAAAAAAAAAAAAAAGACATTACTACTTGGGGCCGAGGAGTTAGCTTAGTGGTTCTAGCATCTGCCTAGCAGGCACAAGGAAGGCCCTGAGTTCCAATCTGTAGTACCACATATCACAATGCTAAGTGTGGTGACTCATCCCTGTAATCCCAGCACTTGGGAAGCACAGGCAAGAGGATCCCTTGAGTTGGAGGCTAGCCTGGGCTACATAGTGAGTTCAGGGCCACCCTGAACTACAAAGCAAGACCCTGTCTGGAAAAAAAAAAAAAAAGTTACTTCTTGATGGATGTTGGGAAACTAACAGTGTGTTATTTATTAACTCTTTTTGTCATGAGAAAGATCATAGGAGACGAGGAGCTGTGCTGGGTGTGTTCAGCAGTGTCATGAGACCAGAGTGCCGAAGTCAGGGTTAAAACTTGATCTGAGCCAATGCAGGCACAAACCTTACTGGAAAGGTAGGACCCACAAAGCGCAGGTGCAGAATTCCTGTGGAAAGTGGAAATATAAGGAATGTTCAAGAGCTTTACTCTGTGTCCCTGTTAATAAGGGTGACCTGTTAATGGGCTTCATGTAGAAGAGGAGAAAGCCCGCTTACTTTGTATTGCATTTTTCTTCCATGTCATTAAACTTTTTTTTTTTTTACAATAAACACATATCACTTTGAGACTAACAACATAATGAACTAATTTGTTTTAGTAACTGTACAACTATGTAATTGGGGGAAAAAATCAGGAAGAAAAGCCTGGCATAGTGATATACTCCTATAATCCCAGAACTCAGAATTCTCCTGCTGAGGCAGGAGAATTTTCTGAGTTAAAAGCCAGCCTGGGCTATGTACTGAGACCTTGTCTCAAACAAACAAAATCAGAAAGAGAACCAAAAAGCAAGTGGAATAGAGATGAAGTGGAAAGAATAAATGACAGGAGATAAAAATCAACACCAAATGGTATGTGGAGAATGAAATAAAGGCATTGTTACTTCAAAATTTTTAAAATTAGTTTCAAAAGAATTGTAGCATGGAGTAACTGATAGAGATTGTGTCTTTGATTCTGTAGTCAACAGATTTTAATTATGTAACCTTGACTTTTCTCGAGGTTACATGATTAAAGATCGACTTGGATACTAGTAAATAAATAATTAGAAAATAAATAGCTAGTAAATACATCAGTAAAAATATTGAATGTTAAGATATTTCAATTTATTCTGTAGACAATGAGAACTTAAAGACTTTGAGCAAGCAGATGTGTTTGTATTGGTGGTAAAATATAACTATGTGTCAGAATCAGAGGGTTGATTTTAAATGATAGACAGACAGATAGACAGACAGACTGATTCCTGAGAAATTTACCACACATTCTCTAGGTTTGAACTTGGATCCAGAATAGACATGTGTTAAGTTTCATGTGTTTCTCATCCTTTATTACATTTAGGAATCAGTGGAATACAGGATGATGATATATGCAAAGCCTTGGGAATTGTAGGGAAGCTTGTGTCTAGGATATCATGTCTAGAACAGTCGGAGGAAGAAGTCTAGAGAAGCTTTCCACAGCTGTAAAGCCTGTCAAACTGCCTTCAAAATTGAGTTGTGTGGGCAGTGCGTCAAGTTGCCTGGTCTTGTTAGTTCTCTTATGGCAGCTGGGAGGTTAACAGTGAGGGAGGATAGACAAGTGCCATCTCCCCCTCGGCGACTTTCCACTAAGTGAGCTCGTCTCACACCTCAGTCAGCATCCATGAAGTAGTGCACACTCCAGCCTCGCCTGCCCCTCACCAAGTGTAACCACGGTCCTTTCAACTCAAGTCCTCCTTTTCGTCTTTCAGTCCCCAAGAACCACCGTGTGCCCCTCTCTTTCCTTAGTACTGGGCCTGTGGACCCTGCCTCATCTTCACAGAGACACAGCTTCTGTGAGCAGCACCCTGAGCTTTCCCTCAGGAATGTTTGCACTTTCATTTCATCTGTTTCTGCTTTGGCCACTCTGGACATTACCTTCCAGGTGACGCTGCCAGACCAGCTTTATCCTTCCTAGAAAGTGGATCCAGGGGCTGGGGATGGTCCATTTCCATGTAGTCTAAATCACATCTTGTAGGTTGTCTGAAATATTCTGTTACCTTTGGGGGAGTCTATTCTGGTATCCATGTGCTATGTTAGTTGTATGGCTCTAAACAAATCACCTGAAATGAGATCACTTTAGCTACATGATGTCTGTTATTCCTTTTAATGTTCTTTGATGTAGGAAATACATTCCTTCATTTTTGATCCCTTTCCTGTGAGACAGACAGGAGGCTGAGATGGAACATCTAGGCCCCCGAGCTGGGGAGAAACATGGGTGTGACGTGTTGTGCCTTCTCTGGATGATGCTGCAGAGGGAAAGCCTGAAGGCCAGGAGCTGCTGGAGTGACTTGCTAAAAAGTGTCTCCACAGCCACGTGAAGGTCACAGGATCTAGGAATACAAAAGCCATAACTAGCAAAGTCAGTTCAAAACTTAGAAAGGTGGGGCTGGGAATTTAGCTCAGTGGTTTTTCACCTGCCTTGCAAGTGCAAGGTCCCGAGTTGCATCCCCAATAACCACATAACACAATGCCAGGCATGGTGACTCACACCTGCCAGCAGTCAGCACCACATACCACAGTGCTGGGTGTGGTGGCTCACACCTGTAATCCCAGCACTTGGGACGCAGAGACAGGAGGATTGCTGTGAGTTCCAGGCTCACCTGGGCTACATAGTGAGCTCGGGGCCAGCCTGAACTACAAAGCAAGACCCTGTCTCAAGAAAATTAAAAAAAAAAAAAAACTAGAAAGGTATGTAGGAAAACCCCAGGTAAGCTTTGCCATGAATTCTTGTTCTTGCTTTGATAGGTAGTTAGCTCCACTCAAGCAGGCCAGTGCGAAAGTGGGCATGCCAAAGTCACACGCTGCCTTGGATGCACCCAAGGGTCTGTCAATAGCCGTTCTATTCTCTGGTTCCTTTCCTCACCCCATGTCTGGAGAAGTAGCATTCTCCCATTATTATTCTTCCCAAATCAGACTAATGGGTAGCTAGAAACCCTCTCCACTATCTCAGCCAGGTAATTTTGAATGAAGGAACGACATTCCTCATCTTCCAAGGCCATGATGAATTAACGCTATTGACGGGGTTCGAAGGTGACAACTGTCTGTAGAACCGAGGAGGCAGGCCCTGTCTTCACAGGGAATGAGGTCCTTGGTCAACAGTGCAATCTTCTAGGTCCTTCAGAGAGATGTGGTTGTTGCGTATGCGCGATGTCCCAGCGCGTTCTGCTCCTCCGCGTCTGTCTGTGAGGGATGCTTCCACTGAAGAAGACAAGTCTGTTTTATAAACATGCACTCGTAGGCTTATTCCAAACAAGCATTCTTTGAATCTCTTGTCTTTTATCTTTCATTCTTTCATATTTATATCAACTTGAAAAAACACTCTTTAGATGTTCAAGTTGTTGCTAATTTTTCACTGTTACAATGCTGTCATGATAAACATCTTTACATATACATCCTTGTATATTTATCCAATTATTTCCTGAAGATAAATTACAAGAAGCAAGGTTCTGAGTGAAAAAATTAATGTTTTCAAGGAATTAAATAAAATTTTAGAAATTATCCCTAAGAATTGCATATATGTGTATATATATGTATATATGTGTATGTATACACGCATGTATGTCCTTTTGAAATTAATTTTATGTTCAGCTGTGAAAGAATTCATTATGTTTAATTTCTTGTTATGACATATTTCCTTTTCTTGCTATTTATCTTTCTTTAACAATATTTAGCTTTATCTTATTTACTAATAAGAGCTCTTTATTTATTTAGACTCATATTAACTTTGTCTACACATATATTGAAATTTTTCCAAGTACTTTTCTTATTTTTGTAACACTTGTTTCTTATTTTCTTTCTTTCTTTTTTTTAGCACCACGAATCAAAGTTGGGACCTTGTGCTTGCAAGGCAGGTCAGGTGCTGGAACCACTAAGCTAAATCCCTGGCCCCTTTTTGTTTTTTGTTGTTGTTGGGGTTTTTTTTGTTTTTTGTTTGTTTTTTGTTTTTTTTGAGACAGGGTCTAGCTTTGTGGTTCAGGCTGGCCCTGAGCTCAGCCTCAAACTCACATCACAGCAATCCTCCTGCCTCTGCCTCCCGAGTGCTGGGATTACAGGTGTGAGCCACCACGCCCGGCACTGTGGTATGTGGTACTGGTTGTTCCTGGGCATGAGTCTCCACGCCCAGTATTGTATGTGGTTACCAGGCATTGAACCTGGGTCCTTGAGCTTGCAAGACAGGCGCTGAAACCACTGAGCTAACTCCTCAGCTCCCCCTTTTTGTTTTTTGATCACATAAAATTTTATTACTTTTATTTAAACATTTATTTAATACTTACTTGTCTTTGACAGAAAAAAAATTATAAGAAATCAGAAAAAAGAAGACCTTATATCGGAACAAAAATAAAAATTACGTTGGCCTTCTCTTCAGCAACTGTATGACAAAGGATGGAGTGAAACACAGTTTTGGAATAAAAAGAATTTGCAAACCTAAAAATGTATATTAATGAATTTACCCCTCAAAGGGAAGGAAAAATACAAATGTTTTCAGACTAGCAAAAATAGAGCAAATTCATTGCTATTAGAACTGCCTTGTAGCCAGGTATGGTGGCACACACCAGTAAGGAGGGCTGAGGCAGAAGAGTCACAAGTTCAAGCCCAGCCTAGGTGACTTAGTGAGACACTGCTCAAAATAAAAAATAAAAAGGGCTGGAGAGGTCGGTTAGTAAGAAGACTATAAATTCAATTCCAAGTACTTCCAAAAAAGTTAGAATTGCCTTGTAAGAAATGTTTAAAGTTGCTCAGGGTGGGCTGGAGGATAAAATACAGAGAAGTTCATCAGAGAGGAAAAAAATTGTATAGGTAAATAAAATTTAGATCTACATTTTTAAATTTTTATTTTTATTAGTGCCTTTTTTCAGTACACAATGGTTACATTCCTTGTATGGAGTTAGTACATGTATGTTGCACATCTTAATTCTTTTTTTTACTCTTCCTCTCCCATCCTCCTTCCACCTCCCTCTATCTCTCAGTCCCTTTCCCTTTTGCAAAATCTCTATTATTATAAAAAGAAAGAATGTTAGAGAGGGAGTTGATGAGGCAAAGGGTTGCATATCTGCAATCACTAACTGATCTCATAGACCTTCAAAGTAGCAACAATGCATTAGGTAATTATAGCTCACGAATAAAATGACTGACAGTTATGAGGGACAAGAGTGCAGAACTGGGAGGGTCTGTTACAAGGTACCTGTCTTACCCGTTAAGCAGCACATTGATATTTGAAAGAAAGCAGAGAATAATTATAAATTTGTATTGCAAACTATGGCAACCACTACAACCTTTTAAAAGAAGCATAACTGACGTGCTAAGAGAAAATTAATCATATAAAATACCAGGTTATATGTAGCGAAGCTAGACAAAGAGAGGAAGACCAAACTTGAAGAATAGATGCAAAAAATCAAACAGTTAAAAACTATGCTAGTGGGCCGGGGAGTTAGCTCAGTGGCTCCGGCGCCTGTCTTGCAAGCGCAAGGGCCCAGGTTCAATTCCCTGGTAACCACATACCATACTGGGTGTGGAGACTCATGCCCAGCAGCAACCAGTACCACATACCACAGTGCCAGGTGTGGTGGCTCACTCCTGTTGCTGTGATGTGAGTTTGAGGCGAAGCTCAGGGCCAGCCTGAACCACAAAGCGAGACCCTGTCTCAAAAAACCTAAAAAAAAAAAAATAACTATGGTAGATATTAGTGCACCCATATTAATCACTTTAAATGTGATTAGTCCAAGCACATCACTTAGACTAACAGGGGATAGATATCCTGTCTACAAGAAGCCCACTTTAAGTACAAATGTTAAAAATAAAAGGATGGGGAGAAGTATACCGTGGTATCATCAATCAAAAGGAATCTGGAGTACATTAATTCCAGACAAAGCTGACTTTGAAATGAGGAAATATGAGGGAAAAGGAGCACTACATAAAGTTGTCAGTTCTTCAGAAAAGACTAACAATCTTTAATGTTCATAGGCCTAACAAAAGATCCTCAAATGGATGAGCCAAACAGACTACCACAGCTGGAGATAGCAGCATCCCTCTCTTCGTAATTAATAGCTTCTGTGGGCTGCAACTCTATGGATATAGTTAAACTGAACAGCACAACTAATCAACTGGATTTAATTGATGTTCAGCAGAACTTCATCTAACAATGGCAGAACACACACACACTTCAAGTTCACAGGGAGCAGCTACCAAGATAAACTACATTCAAAGCTATCAAACACCCCTAACAAATCTCAAGGAATGTAAATGAAACTGTTTTCAGGCTGCAACAGAATTAAAATAGAAATCAATAAAAGACAGATAGTTGGAAATCCCAAATATTTTAACTGTAAAGAAAACTCTTCTAAATAATAGATGGGTCAAAGAAGTCTTAAAATTTTAAACATCTTGCATTAAATAAAAGTACAAATTACTGAAATTTGTGAGATGTAACAAAAGTAGTGCTGAGCATTTAGTTCATTTATTAAAAAGAAAGATTTAAAATCAGTAATCGAAGTTTTCACCTTAGAACACGAGAGGAAAAAAGAGCAACTAAAAACCTAAGCAAAAGAAAAAAAACTAGACATGAAATTGAAGACAGAAAAACAAAAGAGAAAATCAATGAAACCAAACGATTCTTTGAAAAGATCAATATTTTCTTATGGAAAATGTTCTATCTTTTTACCAAAGGATAATTTGCATGATATGAACTTATCACCCGAAAGCATATGCACTTTCAACAGATATTTGTGCATGGTAGAAATGTTCTGTAATATGCAAAGTCCAGTCAGTAGCTGTTGAACACCTGAAACATCGATGTTAAAACACATCAATATTGCATTATTTTAATGGCCAAATAGTATTCTATTATATCAATATACCTCATTTCATTTATCCACTTAGCAGTTGATGGACATTTGGTCATTTCCATAAATACTGTTACTCTGAACACTAATGAACAACTTTTGTTTGAATACCTGTTTTCAGTTCTTTTAAGTATATATGTAGGAGTGGAATTACGAGGTCATAAGGTAATACTGTTTAACTTCTTGAGAAAAGGCCCAAGTTGTTTCCAACTAATAGTACCAGTTTATATCCTCATCAGCAATGTGAAGTGGTTTGATTTTTCTTCAACCTTGCCTACCTTACTTATTTTAATAATAATTGTACCCATTCTAATGAAGTGAGGCAATATCTCACTGGGGTTCTGATTTCCATTTTCCTAATAATATTAAGCACCTTTCACACACTGCTGGTCACTTGTATATCTTCTTTGGAGAAATGTCTGTTTGGTTCTTTTCCTGTTTTGGTAGTGAACTGTTAGTCTATTTGTTGTTGAGCTGTAAAATGACTTTACATATTATAGGTAGTAGAATGATTTTCATGTATTTTCCTCCCTTCTATTGGTTGCCTTTTCATTCTGCTGGTGTCCTTTGAAACACAAAGTATTAAATTTTGAGAATCCCAATTCATCTATTTTTTTCCCTCCTGTTTGTGCTTTTGGTGTCATCTCTAAAATTTTGTTTCCAAATCTAATGTCACAAAGATTTACACCTCTGTTTTATTCTGACAGTTTTATAGTTTTAGCTCCATGTGTAGTCTTTAATCGATGTTGAGTTCATTTTCATAAGTGATTTTAAATAGAGGCATTTAGCCAGCCATTTGTTTCAGCACCATTTGTTGAAGAAATTATTCTTTCTCAACTTTATGGTGCTTTATGGCACCGTTGTTGCAAATCAGTTAACTATAGACTTATTGCTTTATTTCTGGACATTCTTTTTCTTCCTCTAATATCCTCTTATATCAAGATATATACATATATGTTTGTCCAAGTACCATACCATTTTGATTACTGTAGGTTTGTAGTAATATAATTTTCCTAAATTTAGGTAGCTGTATGTGGCTAACAACTATCATCTTGGACAAAACAAAGATGCTTTTTATTTAACTTTTACAGTTGTGCAACAACCACCATCATCTAGTTTAGAACACTTTCATCATAGGAAACATTTAATGTAAATTCCTCTTTAATCTTCTTTCTACTTTCATGATTTTTAATTTTTCTTGAATTGGGTTTTAACCACTATCCAGCTGTTTTATATATATATATAGTATATATTATATATATATTATATATATGCACACATATATATAACTTTAAAATTATCAGAACTCATAACATTTTGTATTAATTTGTAGACGTTTTCCTGCTTTAGGATGGAGATCAGGTGGAAAAAGATTAAATTTGGGCATGAATAAATAGGGCATGTCCTAGAAAGGGTGACAGAGGGGCACATGACACAAGCCCATTCTTCCAACCTCTGTTTGAGAAAGGGGCAAGCTCTTAGTGCCCAAACTCTTCTAGCCAGAGCTTTTTTGTTAGTTAGTGTTTTGAAGATAAACTGTTCAATATTTCAGACTTTTCTTTCTCTCCTCTCCTATCTAAGATGACAGTGGGCATGTAGAGGCAAGGTATAGCTTAAATGACTGCAAATAGTGGAAGCATTATGGGTATTCCTACGATGTCCTTTTGCTCTTTGCTGGTCTTGGTGGTAGAGTGACCAGACCAGACATTTTCGTGGAATGATAACCCTATCTGACTGTTGTGGTTCGTGGACTGGCAGTCCTAATGGAAGCTCTCCATCTCATTCATGTGTTCATGGTCTAAGGATCACTGCCTACCAAGCTCTTTTCATTGTACCCCTTTCTTCTCCGGTCTTCTGATTCCAAGCCCTCCTCCCTTTCTTCCTGTCCCCCAAATGTCAGCACTGATGTTTTCGAGGACCCTTACTGACATGAGTTTCCCACCACCTGTTTTATGTTTCTTTATGCCATTATTTTCTCAGAGTCCAGAATTAACATTCATCTAATAACTAATTGGGTCGATAAGGTAATGCCTCAGTCTCCACCCTCACCAAAGAAAGCTGCTCTACAGGTAATTCAGAATATCGGATACACTTGTATCTGATACACTTGTATCTGACATGCATATTTTTGGTTAGGCTGAGGGATTTCTGGCCCTTAGGTTAATTTCATTGTACATCTCGGGCAAGCCTCAAATTTTGATCCTCCTGCCTCAGCTTTCACACCCACTTCCTAAGATTAACTTTAACCTGTTGCATTTGTCTTTGTATTATACTTTTTCATGAATATTGCTGCTGCCTACAGGAAAAAAAAATTCTCCTATTGACTCTATGTGAGTATTTCAGAAGCTTCTTATTCTGAAAGTCATGTGAGTTTATTATAGAAAAAATGAAAATTGCTTGTGACAAGAATTTTTGTTTGTTTTTGCTGAGTTAGGTAATGGACATATGCATATTTGAAGAAGTGAATTGTTCTCCATTAACAAAGGGAGAGAAGTGTGAAGGCCTAGGGTGGGAAAGATCTGAAATTGAGGAAGCCGGGGCCGGGGATATAGCTCAGTCGTTCCGGCGCCTGTCTTGCAAGCACAAGGACCCAGGTTCAATCCCCGGTAACCACATAACAAAACTGGGTGTGGAAACTCACCCCAGCGGCAACCAATACCACAAACCAGTGCCGGGCATGGTGGCTCACGCCTGTAATCCCAGCACTCAGGAGGCAGAGGCAGGAGGATTGCTGTGATGTGAGTTTGAGGCTGAGCTCAGGGCCAGCCTGAACTACAAAGTGAGACCCTGTCTCAAAAAACCTTAAAAAAAAAAAAAAAAAAGAAGATGAAATTGAGGAAGCCATAAATTAGCCAGTCTAGTTGCTTCCCGGGGGACAATGAAGGGGAAACTTGCAGGGCATGTGGGGCTTGTGGCGAGACTGGACTGAGATAGGAGGCAGAGCTGAAGGAAAGACATGAGAGTCTGCGGATGGCGTAGTGTAAAACCTCCTTCCCTTTCCTACAAAGTCTTCAATAAAAAGCAACATTTGCTGCTTCTAGATAAAAGAGGTATTGAGTCTCATTTAATGATAGGTTCAAGACTATAGTTTTATTTAATTAATTTTGTTATTCTTTTGCTCTGCCTAATGGTCACAGTCATCATAAGCAATTGTATCTCGATCTTGATATATTTTGTTTCTTTTCTTCCCTATTCTCCTCCCCTCCCTTCAACTCTTCTTCCCTTGCTTATTTACAAAAGCTTTGTTTCTATTTTTTCCTTCTAGTCTCCTTTTTTCCTTTTCTATTCCTTCCTTTCCCCTTCAACTATTTTTGTTTCCCTTCCCATGTAAATATTTTCTTCCTACTTCTCAATGTTTATCATCCATTCTAGTCCTTACTTACACTTTCAGTTTCTCACACAGAATGAAATGTAAATGTGTGTATCAATTTATTTCACTTAAAAGTGTGCTCTTAAGGTGAGTCCATTTACCTAAAAATGTCGCAAGTTTATCTTTCATTATGGCAGAGTAGTGCTGCCTTGGATATAAGAAACCATTCATCCACTGATAGATATCTGGGATGTTTCCAACATTTGTCTATTACAAATTGTCCTGCCATATTAATGAGTGTACATACATTGCTGTAATATGATGCCTTTACATCTTTTGGAAAGATACCACTTGGGTCAAATGGAACCTCTGATCTAAATCCCCAGTCCTTCAATTTTAGTTTAGTGGATGGTGAGGGATGTAGGTCTAGGATTATAGGAATGAACTACCAGGCCCAGCACTGTGGTATCTGGTACTGATTGCTGGTGGGTGTGAGTCACCACGCCTGGCACTGTTGTATGTGGTTACTAGAGATGGAACCTGGGACCTTGCACTTGTGAGGCAGGCACCAGAACCACTGAGCTAAATCCCTGACCCCTGAATTTAGTTATTAAATCTAAGAGTCTTTTGGTGGAGTTTTTTAGACCTTTTATTTAAGATATCATGTCATCTGCAAATAATGATAATGTAACTTCTTCCTTTCCTATTCTTATTCCTTTTATTTATTCTTCTGGCTCATTGCTCTGGCTAATGTTTCCAGAACTGTACTGAACAAGAGTGATGATAGTGGACAACCTATCACAGAGTTTTTGAATTAGTTCTAGGGACTAGCACAGAAAAATGCAAAAAGAAAAAAGGGTAAATGTTCTATGGTTCTATTTCACAGATGGCCAATTTTGATCTGTTAGTATGTTTCTTTCCTTGTGTTATGTATGTATGTATGTATGTATGTATGTATGCATGTATTATGGTGAGTAGGTATGTATTAATGGTGAGTGTGTATATAGATAATAAAACTGGAACTATATTATATAACTGATTTTCTATTCTGTACTTCTCTCAATATTACATAATGACTGTTATTAATATTTTTCAAAAACATGATTTTTTTCCTTTTTAGAAGTGGTATTACTAGGGATTGAACCCAGGGCCTTCACACTGAGCTAAATCCTATTTTTATTATTTTCATTTTGGGACAGGGTCCTGTTAAATAAGTTTCCCAGGCTCTGGGAGATCTTGTGATCCTCCTGCCTCAGCTTCTCAAGAGTGGTGGGATTCATAGGCCTGTACCACAGCCTAGCTCAAAAATCGATATTTAATGTGTATAATAATTCACTTCATTGGTCAGCTTTCCATTACTATAACAAAAACCTAGGATAATAAATTTACAAAAGAAAAAAGCTTTATTTTAGGGGGCCGGGGAGTTAGCTCAGTGGTTCCGGC
>PVIR01030498.1:0-20214 GCA_004026965.1 Petromus typicus | reverse complement strand
TATTGTTATGTGGTTACCGGGGATTGAACCCAGGTCCTTGTGCTTGCAAGACAGGCGCCGGAACCACTGAGCTATATCCCCGGCCCTCCCCCATCAACTTCTTTTAATGAAGCTTTAATAACAAATCTTAGAGTGTTCTGTTTTTAGCCACCACTTACATTTAAGCATTTCATACTCTCACTTCCCCAAAGGATGGTTTACCAAAGTTTGACATTTAAAAGAGTGGGGACTGTTCATTTAGGCAAAAATTAAATTATCCCCTGTCCCCAAGTACAGCGAAAACAAAATGGAGCACGTTAGCTAAGAGACTAAAGATGTGTCCAATTTAAGGGCTAACACATGCACAAAGTACTCCCCAAACTGCATGACTAGTGGAAAAACCCAGACACTTAGAAGAATTTGGGTATCACTTTATTGTCTTTATGTAAACCAACTTAAAGAAAAACCATAAAATCTGAGGACCCAATGAAAACAGCCTAAACTACAACTTAGTATCAGACAGCAAGTGAGGGCATTTCTCCTTCCAACAAAGTTAACTCTGAAAAGTATGGTCAAGTTTGCAAAGTTGCCATGTGTAAACATGTAGTTCCATGGGATGTGAAAAGATGATAGCTTCGTTTGAAAAAAAATAAAAGCACATCTCAGAAAAATGGATTGAAGCCTTTCCAAAAGCTATTGAATACTGATGAAAATAAAATACTTTGAAATTATGCATGAGTATAGAAGCTACATTTAACATGTTCTTTGTTGTGTTTAAAACACGCACAATTACCTTTACATTCACATCACTTCCCAATTTGTTAAAAATAAAACTGAAATGTGTGGGGAGGGCCCCTGGCAGTCACACTGCAGGCCTTGTGGTCCGTCACCCTCCCTGGCAGCTTAGAAAAGCAAGATGCTACACAAGCTACACTCAGCGGGCTAGACTCACAAGTGAAGAAATCCTAAAGGTCGAGTCCTGTCAACGGAGGTTGATTTCTTTACTTTTTTCTTGCAATGGGTGGAGGAGAGCGCAGGGATCCCTCTCTGGCCCAGCAGGGGCAGGTGAAACCTCAGAATGTATGGAGGTGTGAGCGGGTGCCTCAACACAAGTCGGGGTGAGGGGAAGGTTCCTCTCTCAATTTTGTGAAGAGGTTGAATTTAAAAGAAAGATGTGAATGGTTGACGCTCAGAGGAGGGTTTCAGGGTGTTGACTTTCTCGGTCGGTTTGTAGGCAACAGACACGAGCATCAGGGTCCGACTAGAATCTCATCGCCCAGACAAAGCCACATGCGATCCCGCGCGGTTCCCAGCAGATGTCTTCTGGAGATACGAAGAGGGGGAGTTTCCTCTGGTGTAGAGGGCTGCGCTAAGTGTTTTATCCCTGGAGTAGAAAATCAGCCTTTAAAGCTCAGTTTCCCAGGACTAGACTAATTTTCCCATGCTCCTAGGTACACATCAGAACAGAACTGTCGTGGTAGAGAGAGGTTTTCTCTGAAGCCCTGGAAGCTGGTGCATGAAGCAAAAGGCCCTTGTGGTGTAAGAAAGGAGGAGGTGGCTGGAGATGAAGGGAATATTTTAAAAAGGTAAAAGGAAAGGCTGGAATGCCAGCTTTGCTCTGACGGCTTCTTCAGATATCAGGCAAAGCCAGGGTTCAGTGCGCAGAGCCCTGGGGAGGGTACTTTCTCTTCCCAAAGTGTAACAGCAAATATTACAAAGAATGGAAAACTCCACTTTTGTGAAAGACGTCAAATAAAGGCTAGAAGTCCTAGGAGCCTTGCAGCGCTCACTGAGGTCTACAGAGTGGGGACGAGGGACAGTCACAGCACCCGCCTAGTCCTGAGCGGCGTGGCCGCTTCCCCACTGATGTAGACTCGCTTGTCTGAACTGCTGACTTGTATCTGTGAAAAAACAGAGACAAACTTAGGTCACTTGATTGTTAGGACCACAACTGTATCAGATGTCAAGTCCGCAGTCTTCCCTACTGCCGGGGACAGCTCCTGTCAAAAAAAATAAATAAATAAATAAATAAATTCAGATCAGAAATGGATTGTTCAGAAATATGTAAACTGATCGCGATCATTTCGCACCCTCAACTACTGCAGCACGACGGTTCCCGTCCGGACAGCTGTACCTCTTAAGGAGCAATAGGCATTCGCAGTAGTATTATGGGAAGAGAGGGGCTGGGCTGGAAGGGTTACCGGTGCACGGACAGTCATGGTGACTCGGTCTGTTGCAGTTCACGGCAGGCAGAAAGTAGCAAAGCAAAAGCAAGCCCGCGGTTTTAACAGCGTCTTTCTGCCCTCGTTATCATATCTGGGCTCCTCAGGGTAGGCAGAACTCACACCCTTAATCCCAGTGCCCTGGAGCCTCGCACTGCACCACGGATGGATCTGAGCGTCACAGTTTAGATTATTGGAACCAACGTCACACAGCACTGACTTCTCAGGAGTCGTCAGATGATCGTTTCTGCAGATCATTTCATGTGGACTCTTTTTCCAAAGCTCCTAGAGAAGCTGATCTTGGAGAGGGACAGGGAAGGCCAAATCGCGGTCCTCCCGCTCGCCCCGCTGGACTTCGTGTCTTATGCCAAATCAGTAGAACGGCACTCATCACTACACTCTGTCATTTATCAGAATTTCTTTAAGGAATATTTAACCTTCTACTCTCAGCTTTCACGAAGGTCTAGTATAAAAAAACAATAATCATGTGACAGTTCTCCACAATAGCTTTTGCAGCGTGGCTTTTCAGAATATAGTCATTATGCTGTTCATAAAAATAAACTTCCTAGGAGCTTATATAAGGTCAGTGACTCCTCCTTCCAAGAGACTATGCTGCTACTAAACTCACTTTTTTTTTTGAGACAGGGTCTTGCTTTGTGGTTCAGGCTGGCCCTGAGCTCAGCCTCCAACTCACATCACAGTAATCCTCCTGCCTCTGCTTCCCGAGTGCTGGGATGACAGGTGTGAGCCATCACCACGCCCGGCACTGTGGTATGTGGTACTGGTTGCTGCTGGGGTGAATCTCCACGCCCAGTATGGTATGTGGTTACCAGGGATTGAACCCTGGTCCTTGCACTTGCAAGACAGGCACCAGAACCACTGAGCTAAATCCTCGGCCCTAAACTCACTTTTCTAAAACTATAATTTTGACTGCTAAAATTTAATATTTAGCCAATTCTTCCAGATTTTCTTATTCTCACTCATCATAATTTTATTATTTCCCTGTATTTGCATTTCTCCAGTTTTTTGTTATTTTTGATATAAGATGTCACTGTGCAGGTCAAGCTGTCCTTGAACTCACTAGGTAGCCCATGCTGGCCTTGAACACACAGCAATCCTCCTGCCTCAGCCTCTGCAGTGCTGAGATTACAGATATGCACCACCATGACTAGCTTCCCAATTTTTTTGATGTCCTGTTTTTAAATTTTTATTTTGATTTGTTTTTTTCTTTTGGTTTTTCTGTTATTACTTCTTAATTCAAATGTTAAGGTTGGAAGTGTTCTTTTATATTTTACTTGCCTCTCAATTGAACAAATGCTTTTTGAAAACTATCTTCCAAATTCCAAGTATAGCCCTTAGTTTACAGGGGGTGTTGGTTAGGAAACTGTCCAGAAAGACTGTTTTCTCTGTGTCTTAAAGACGTAGAGCTTGGGATCTTTTATTGTAAGCTGTCTCGAAATATTTTGGAAAAATTGAAATGTGAATCTGTTTCCCAGCTTTGAGAGAGGCTGTGTCACCTTGAGCACCGCCCATCTTGCAGGCCCACTTTCCAGTGTCTCCGAGTCTGCAGGCCACGCAAAGGCAGCTTCTGTGCACATGCTCTTGCGTGCTTGTGTCTCCTGTCACTTGCTTCCTTTGTAGATGGTCTTCGGTGCTCCAGGGGCAGCTCCTTACTGCTGTCTTCTTTTCTGTCCCTTTGCCTTCTGTCCTTGGCTGCCATCCTCTAACTGGTCAGCACATGACCACCTACGCTGAGCTGCCCCGATAACATGGGGTGGAGCTCCTTCCCTGGCTTCTGCCCCCATTCCATTCTGTCACAGTAAACTTCCCAACGATGCCTCCTGTGCAGCTGGAAGGAGTTACCGGTGGACAGGTTGTGCAGAGATTTGTGGAGGAGACCCAGCTCCGCAGTTTGCAGCTCACTGTCTGGGACTCTGACTGGAGTCCTTGCTTCTGGCCATTCATATCTCTTGGCACATCCTATAGTTGTGTCTTATGTTGCTGCATTCAGTGTACACTGTTACCTAAATGTGTTGAATAAGTATAAGCTGCTGTAACATGTCAAACTTTTCTTGCTGCTGTAGAAGGTCTTTTCCTAGCCTATTTCTCATTGGCCAGTACTTAAAATAAAGTAATGACATTTTGAATTACACTTCTTGAAGCCATCGGTGAAAACTACAGTTAATGGCATAGTGATTCTCAGAAAAAGAACACATGATTATCTCTCCAAAGCTCTTATTCACTTGTTTTAAGAATTCAAAAGACAACTTCTAATTTTTATTGATGAGTTGCCTTTGCTGAGTCTATGTTATATGCTCTGGTAATTATCATGAGAGCCTAAGAAAAGGTAGTTAATATGCTGTTTCTAATACACGGTCAATAAAACAATTAATTACTTGCAGGCAAATTGAGAAAACTTGTCATGTTAGCATTTTAGTGTAGGGAATTAAGTATTACACTAGGAAGAGGGAAAATTTCAACTACCATAAACAGTGGAAAGAAAATTGTTTTATAGAAGGAGATATAAGCATTTCAAACTATCTTTCAGTTATCTTTTTGGTCATTGACCTGGGTGCTCCTTGGAGACTGCTGGAAGCATTTTGCAGAATTATTTATTAATAGTGCAAGTAGACTTTGAATTCTGTAGCCAGATCACAGTACTGTGCTGGTGATTAGGAGAATGGATTTAGAAGTGGATATGTCTTCAACACATGAGAAATTACCATGAAATATACCAAAAAATGATTTAGTTTTCATGTTAAAGTTCTTTCTAGGACCCTGGAAAATAGCTTATTTTACAAATTTACCAAAGGTGCCCTTTTCAGTCTGGAGAGTAGAGTCATTTTTAGTATCAGATAGGAATTAAAAGGAATCAGACCACATAAAACAGTTGGGGAAGGAATGTGGACATCTACAAAGGAGGGTTAGAGGAAGAGTCTCTACCCAGTCTGCCTGATGTATCCGTGAAACAGAGAAGTTGGAGCCTGTGAGACTTCTGCAGAGCGAGGAACACACCCAACATTGACGCAGGACTGTGAAGTGAGTGGAGTGAGGGTCCCATGGTTGACAGCTGCTTCTGCAGAATTATAACATCACGAAGCTTGACATTAGCTGGACAGCAGAGCTGATGACTGGGAAGAGTAGCAGGACACGGAATAGAGTTGTCACCCAATAGACTCTTCTGGCATTGTTCTTTCCAAAATACTTTGTGGTTTCACAGTACAGTTTGCCAAGTGTATATACTGAACTACATTCTCAGCCCTTTTAATTTTTATTTTATTCTGAGACATGGTCTTACCATATCCCAGGCTAGCTTTGAATTTGGAAACCTCTTTGCTCAGCCTTCTCAGTACCTAAAATTAAACCATGCCTCCATTTAAAATTTCTATTCTTAATGGCATCTTATCACAGAGATTCTGAAAGTGATAGTTCTGCTTCGCTTTTGCCTTCTGCTTTTGTTCAAATTCATATTTGATCAACTCTTAACTAAGAACAATACAGAGGAACTCTGGGAAGTGTAGTCCTCAGTTTAAGAAAGTTCACCCATCAAGATACAACACATTTTTTTGTACTATAAAAGACTCTGGGCTCTGTCTGGAGGAGGAAATGCAATGGACAGTTTCTAGTATCCTGTAGGCTTCTCAGGGCTGAGCACAAATACCGACCTCACGATGGCAGTTATTTGTCTCTATCTCACAACGTCATCTCGTCCTTCTGTATTCTCCTCTGTACTGTTCTGAATCCTGCAAAGATGATAAGCTATAGAGAAGCCCTGTTTTTTTATTTTTTATTTTTTAACTTCTGCATTCAGCATGGGGAGAATGGTAGCAACTGTGGGCTCCAGCTGTGAAAGCAGCTTCAGGTGTGCTGGTCCGGGGCTTCCTGTTGGAGATCTGTGGGATCCACGTTTTGGTTCAGTTGGTATCATGCTTATTAGTTCCCAGCAGCACTGCTTTCTTGTGTTCATCAGCTCTGGAGAGGGTAGTCATTCTCTGCCATTACTCATCACCTTCTCCTTAACACTTCCCATGCTTTGATAGCCAATTATTTGTATTGAATCATCATCAGCTGACACGATGAACAGTTTTTGATGTTATCTGGCTGGGCTCACATTGCAATGACCCTTCACTAGCCTTGAAACTTGGAACATTTAATTCTCAGTAACCTCAACTGGAAAATGACAGTAATACATCCCATACCATTGCAAAAGTCCAGTGTAATAATTTTTCCAAAGTTGCTCTGGAAACTGCTGGTATGCACAAGATATTATTAGATAATGGTAATATTTATTAGATGCTGGGTTAGAAGATAGTAATATAAAGTACTTTGCATGCATAAGTTATTAGGTGTATTAGTATTTACTAGCAAAACAGATATAACAGGAGATATTTTAAAATATAAGAATTTATAAGATTGGCTTAAAATGACCACTCAGAGTTGGATGTGGAAGAGTATTTGGGAGACCGAAGGATCCCATCAAAGGTCTGGAGCTCAGTTCAGGTTCCTGAGTGAGTCTGTTTTTTTTTTTTTTTGTTGTTTGTTTGTTTGCTTTTTTGAGACAGGGTCTCGCTTTGTGGTTCAAAGGGCCCTGAGCTCAGCCTCAAACTCACATCACAGCAATCCTCCTGCCTCTGCCTCCCGAGTGCTGGGATGACAGGCGTGAGCCACCATGCCCGGCACTGTGGTATGTGGTACTGATTGTTGCTGGGCATGAGTCTCCACATACAGCATTGTATGTGGTTACTGGGGATCGAACCAGGTCCTTGTGCTTGCAAGGCAGGCGCCGGAACCACTGAGCTAAATCCCCGGCCCCATGAGTGAGTCTCTTCTGGGAACCAAATGGGTCTGTGATGGAAGGCTGAAGGATCTTGCCAGAAGCTGAAGGCTCCTTGCCGGAAGGCAGGAGATTTCAGCCAAGGTGAAGGTGAAGCCTGGAGCTGCTACAAAGAAACAGAAGCCGACTCATCCTTCCTCATTTCACCTTTCCAGCATCCAGGTGAGAGTTGCACTAGGTTGGGTCTTCCACACCCAAGGGTGTGGAACTACCGAGCCAATTTCGTTGAATTTTTCTTACAGAAGTTGACACAATCAATCAACCATCACATAAGACACTTTTTCTACAGAGAAAGTGGTAAAATCTTCCAGTGAATCAACTCTGCCTGGGTTCACATTTTCTTGGCTACTGGCTGGCTGAGAGACTTTAGGTAAATAGAGAAGTTCTTCAGCCCCAGGTTTACATCTAATAGAGACAAGGCATTAGATGAGCTGTGACATGTAAAGTGAATAGCTCAGTGTCTGGCATATTGTAAGTGCTCGGTGTCTCAATCATTATTCTATGCTAATGGAGAGATTACTGTAGTGAGTAGGATACTGCCACCAAGAGCTGCATAATGAATACAAGAGGGAATCAACAGGGAACAGGAGCAAATGATATACAGCAGATTAACATAAAAGTAATTTACTTTGGGCCAGGGATTTAGCTCAGTGGTTCTGGCTCCTGCCTTGCAAGTGCAAGGCCCGGGTTCCATCCCTAGTAACCATATAGCACAGTGCCGGGAGTGGTGGTTCACGCCTGTAATCCCAACACTTGGGAGGCAGAGGCAGGAGGATTGCTGTGAGTTCTGGGCTGAGTTCAGGGCCAGCCTGAACCAGTAATTTACTTCTATGATCTAAACAGAGAAACAGAAGTATGTACACTTGTGTGATTTTGAAAAAAAGTGAAAGGGCAAAACCACTTCTTCGAAGTCTGGAATATCAAAATATTGATTTGTGTTACCTTAAAACCTATTTGTTATTTATTCATAATTAGAATGCAATAAGTATTCATTGTAGATAAATTAAGAAACACGAAAGCACAAAAAGAACAGAATAAAATACTCAAATTCTAGTATCTGTCTGAATACAACCCTTTTAGTATAATAACATGGAAGGATGTATGCTCTCCTACTACACGCAGGTTAGGTGATTGTGAAGGAATTGTTTGCTTCTTTTTAAATAAACTGGTAACCTGAGAAGGACTAAGAGTCCACTGAAGGCACATCTCTGAGTCTTGCCTGCTGTCTCGCTTTCGGGTTAAGCAGGACCTGTACTTTTGGCAACTAGACCTGTACTTTACCCAACTAGAGTTTTAAAAAAGTTAACATCTGTGTGGGGATTTGGGCTGTAGCTGTTGTGCTCCTTGAAGTGGGGATGGAAGGCCGTGCACTTGAGATTTCTGCTCCCAGTGTTGGCAAGAAGCAGCCATGCTGGGCAGGACTGTGCTTCTCAGCCATCTGCCATTCTGGGTGGAAGCCACCATGTGGCTGTGCCTTCCTGGAGTGAGACAAGCGGCAGCAGTGTTTGTCCCTTTTGCTTCAGTGGGACTGAATGTGGAGTTTGGATCTGTTACCTTTTTCTCTATGGAGTCTGGGAGATGGTGCAACTGTAGCTTGGAAAGTGCCCAGACGCCCGAGTGATCATACAGAGAACAACTTGTGGCAGACTGATCACATGGGCATTAGATTTGTATTAGAGAGGAATAAGTATCCACTGAGTTAATCCACTGAAACAAGCATTGTCCTAATTACATATCCAAGCCCACATTTCTGCTTCTTCCTCTTTACTCCTGACCTCCTCCATTTTGCTCTTTGTACGTTCATCTGTATTTTTTCTACATCTTTATTTTTTTCTACAGCTCTAACACACATTGTTTGTATATAGCAGGCACTTATTAAGCAAAATTAAGGATAATTCTTGGCCTAACATCTGAATTTAAAAAGTTAACTAAGCTTAGAAGTTTTAAGGCGACATATAGAAAATGCAGTATTCTTAAGGTACAATGTAGCCTGAATAGAGGAAAAGTTTTATGATACCTAGGAAAAAAGACACATAAAAGTAAGTTCAAAAAGGGAGACTCATTCTTTATTTCCAGAGGCATTTAGAAAGGGAGAACTGGGAAAGGTGGCATTTTTGCAGGTTGCAGGGCAGGTCTTAACATTGAGATTGCTTCTTTTTTTATTATCTTTCTTGCTGGCCCCCCTTTTATTCTTGAAGTTATCCAAAGTTTTCATGCCCTTTTAAACATCTTTGAGCTCACTTTAATTAACCCAAGTGTATTGGACAGCCATCATCCTGAGGTCTGGACCCAACATTCAGTAGGTAAAGAGTCGTGGTGAATGGTGCAGACCTGGGGAAGACAATGTTTTTCCCTGGCGGGGTCTGCCAGAATTTCTCTTAGAAGAGAAATTTTGCTTAGAAGACATCTCCCCTATGAATATTTATACAAAGAATTCACCTTCAGACATGACAATTCTCCTTTAACCTAAGGATATCCCAAATCTTAGAGTGGAATTTCCATTGGAATTAGTCTCAATTTTAAAGCTGACTCAATGGTGGGGGAAGTTGTGCACCCTATTTTGCATCCCTTAAATAATTCCCAATAACTTTTATTTGTAATCTCTCATAGGTCAATTGTAATTGCTCACAGAATGTTATACCTTCTCAGAAAATTCTAAATAGTGACTGGATTGAACTAATGACATAACAGATGTATATTGCTAGAAAACACAATCAATTTCTATGACTTCATACAGGATCTTTTTTAAAAAAAATGATCATTCTCTATACAACACTTCACACAATGTAGATCCAAGATAATTTTAGAACTTTCACTTGCCTGCTCAAGTTCTACAGAATAAGAGGAACTTGGAAATTGTGAGTGTTAATTATGTATTCTGTAAAAACTTCTGGTTTCCTTTGTGTGTCTTTGCCTGCCTAATAGTTTACTTGAGGTGAACCAAATTAAGGACATCACCAAGTGTATAACTCCACACCTTTGTGAGAAAGATGGAGGCTACTGCTGGGAGTGAGGAAAAGACAGGAAGACAGTAGGTCAAGAATTGCACCTAGTAGCTTTGCAATAATTGACCTTCTTGAGGCAGGATAGCACGGCTGTGTTTGTCTTGAAAGATGGAGATCATGCTCATCTCAACTCTCTTCCTCTAGTGCTTAGTAGCAAATTCAGGAAAAAATAGTCATGATGCTCCACAAGTATCTATTAAGAACTTGAACTCAGTCATCTTGAATTTGAGTTCTTGTACTTCGTATCAACTGTATATATTCTTCCATTATTCATCCTCTATATTTATCCACTCATTACTAACCAAATATATGGAAGATCCTGTGTTAGACAGTGTATGACATTCTGGGAAGAGCACAGTGAGTGAGAAGCAGTTCTTGATGCTCACTCAGCTCCAGATAGAGAGAAAGCTCTGGGGATCAAATCTGTGACAGGCAGCACAGAGGGGAACAGGAATCCCTTGAGGGAGGAAGTAACAGGAAGGGTAATTGCATTGAGTCTAGAAAGGTAAATGAACACCTACAAAGAGAGCAAGAGTTAGATTGTAAAAAAGTATTGTGTGAAGAGGAAATGAACTATGTAGAGAATGGGGACAGGAACTGGAGAAAGGGTGTGACGTAAAGGTACATGTTTCCTGGGGAAACTTGCAATATCCAATTGGAAAACATCCTTGTTCTGCTAAATATGCTGAGCTTTATCCTGTAGGTTGAAACATTTTAAAATTCCTATGGGGTGACATGAAATTTATGCTCCTTAACCTGGTAAGGATTTGAAAAAAATCCATAAAATATAGTATCATCTACTTCCAAAGTTTATTGTGAAAATTCGGTGGGTCGCTAAGCTTAGAGGTACTTTATAACGTGTGACAAAGTGTTAGCAACTAAACCTCCTAACAGTTCGCATTATGAAACATATTTCTCTAAATACTCTCTATGGATTAAGTAAAAATGTCTGAGCTTTATTGGTACAATTGTTTATAGAGAAAATGAAAGTAACACAGGTCATCTGTCATGCTCTTTCCTTACTTGGTTTCCTTCTTTCCATTTTATTTTTCACTGTCTGTGGAAGTTTTTACAGAGATCTGACAATAACAGAGTTAACACTTGCTTTCTTTGCTACTCTCCTGCAGTTAAAAGCAGATATCCACAAGGCGTGCTTTGAAATTTGTCACATAAGGCTTTGAAATAGAACCGTTTAACATGTTTTTTGCATGTAACAGTGTAAAACGAACTTCGATGAACAGAAATAGACTGCACACGAAAGGCTAGTGAAAGACTCGCCCCAACTCTTCATGTGCAGATGGACCTCATTGGACCGGGGTGCTCTCTGAGCCATGAGTAATCATGAAGGTCATTTATATCAACAAAGCTACAGGGGAAAAAGTAAAGCAGCAAAGGTTTTGAAGTTGGACCATCTGATAGGAACCACTAATCTCTTTGTGACATAGATCCATAGCGCTAGCACATATCCAACAACGTTTCAACACTTTACTGAAAGACAACTCTCCACAAAAATACATGTTTGCTGACCTTATCGAGTGAAGTTCTGGAAAGTTAACAAGCAAGGTGATATGTGGTGTTTATACATTCAATATATTGTGAATATAATATGTAGGTAATAAAGTTGTAGTCTAGGTTAACTGCTGGCATAAAATCTAATACACCTCTGAGAAACTTAAGAGTCCTTTTCAAGGTAACAGAGGCGTATTAATATTAATCCAAATGGGCAATTCAAATCAATGAGCCTATTAAAAATGGGAAATTCTACTGTGGTTATTCACACCTTTGAATTCTGGTTGTTCATACTTGATATTGCTTCCCTGGAGCAGATAATCAGAAATATATCGTAATCAAGAACATCATTCCTAAACATGGGGGGTGGAACTAAGGCAGTCAAGAAACCTCTATACAAGAGAATTCAATAGAGCAAAAACTGGAAATTTCCCTACATATGTGTAAGAGATAATGGAGAGTGAAGTCGAATTTTTTGTTCAATTCAAGGTGCTAATTTGAAATCATCATTAAACTATTCATGTACCTAGTTTTCAATGCCTGCTATGTGGTACTGGGTATTTCTTGGGGCACCAAAAATAAAAATGACAGACTCTTAAATTGTTATGGCATGTAGCCAGATGTCCCTCTAAAGCCTCATGTGCTCATAGGTGAGCCTTTTGGAAGGTGACTGGATCATGGGTGTGTGATGCTGAGATTAAGGGTGTCTGTAACTAAATTAGTTTAACATAGTTCTGGCTGTGGGTAATGAAGGCCCCACTTTGAGTGTGGGTAACAGCAATCAATAGAGTTGTCAGCTAGATAGAATATAAAGGAGAGAAGGAAGGCAGGCTGCTGCTGCTGCCGCTTGCTGCCTTCTACCTCCTTCTTCCGTGCTATAGACTGTTTCTTCTCTGTAGTGTCCCTCGGTCATGGTGCCCTGCCTTGAAGCCAGCTAGCTGTGGACTAGAACCTCTACATATGGAGAGGAGAAATAAACCTTTTCTCCTTTAACTGTGGGTGTGTTTTCCAGCAATAAGAAAAGTAACTAAGACACAGAGAACAGAATAGGGATCCTGGAAGTAAACCCACACCTCTACAACCAGTTGATCACTGACAAAAGCTCTGAGAATGTGTGTTGAGAAAAGGACCATTCTAGTGGTGCTGGGCAGCTGATATGCACACGTAGAAGAATGTGGAAGAGAGACTTCTGTATCTTGCCACATATAAAAAATTAACTCAAATTGTATTAAAAACCTACAGTGCATGTCAGACTTTACACAATGGAAGCACTAGAAGAAAACACAAGGGAAATACTTCAGGGCATTGGAATGGACTAGGAAGTTTTGGAAAGACCTCCAACGCACAAGAAACCAAACCAAAAATACATGAGTGGTGTTTCATTAAACAGGTTCTGCACAGAAAATGCAACAGTTAAAAAGAGAAGAGAAAGCACTTGTAAACTATATATCTGACAGAAAGTTAACATTCGGAATACATAAAAATGCACCAGCAAAGAACTGAATAATGCTATTAAAAACGGACAATGCATCCAAACAAATAAATCTCAAAGGAAGCTGTAGATAAGTCCAACAGACCTATTAAAAAAGCTTGGTATCACTAATCACCAGGAAAGTGCAGATCTAGAGCACAATGAGGTGTATCTCACTCCAGGAGAATGGCTACTATCAAAATGACAAAAGATAACCGGTGCTAGTGAGGACTACAGAAAAGACCCTTGCACAATGTTGATAGATAGCGCAGCCACTATTGAAAAGCAATAGAAGTTCTTTACAAAATAGGAAATATAATTTCCATATGATCCAGAAATCCTACTATTGGATGCTTATCTAAGAAATGAAATTAGTCAAAAAAACATCAGCATACCTGTGTTCATTTTAGCACTGTTTACTATAGGCAAAATATAAAACAACTCCAGTGTCCATCGATTGATATATGATACAGAAAATGTAGTCCATAAACACAAAGGAAGACTACTAAGTCACAAAAAAGGTGAAATCCTGTCGTATGATAACATGGATGGAACAGATGGTCAGTATGTCGACTGAAATAAGCTAGATACAGAAACAGTCATTGCAGGACCTCATTTGTATATGAAATGTAAGAAAGTTGATTTTGTAGAAGTTGAGGAGAGACTAGTGGATTTCAGGGGCTGGGAAGAATAAAGGGAGGTTATTACTTCTTCAGGTTTACATAAGAAGGCTTGTTAAAGAATATATTAATGGGAAAATAAAAATAATTTTCCAAGTAAGTGTTCCAGAATTGTGAAGTTAATTGGGAAAGGGATAACATAAAATTAAATAGAAATAAGGAGTTTTTATCAGTGAGATATAAACAGCATAATCAATCAAAGTTTCTTTCTATAGAACACCGCACAAATAAAGCATTGCAAAAGACAACTTAATTATATGTTTTTGGTTCCTACTTGTCTTGATTTTTCTTGTCAAATTTCCTGATTGTGTAGGAAGCTGAGTCACTCCTGGTGTCAGATAAATGGCTGGAAAATATAAATGTTTCTTACAATATATGGGAAGTATTTATTTGCAGGCCAAGTACTACAGGTAACATCTTTGTAAAATGTTTGTTTGAGGGTTCAGAATTTAAGTTATTTTGACTTTATATTAACAAATAATAATCACTGCAAAACAGGATGATAAGTAAGTAGTCTGGTCTTTAAACACATTGAAAATATAAAACACAGCTTTAAAAGAGCCTTCCCCAGTTAGAGGGCAGCAGAAGCAATTTTTCTAATTTATATGAAAATCTAAGGTGTCACCTGCGCCTTATCAGTGAGAATTCAAACCCCTTCTGTGAAGTGAGAGGCCATTCATTTCGAGTAAGGCAAGAAGAGCAGAAAGGTGGTCTGACAATAAGACATGTTTGAGGACTGCATAAAGCTCTGTGGAAACTTCAAGAGTTAGCCCGGCTGTGTGGCTGATTCAGTGTGACATCTGACGTGATGGTGACAATGTACACCTTAGTTATTTTCCTGATTGGCTTTGAATTTGCAGAGCTGCGAAGGGTGGTTAAGCAAATTTGCTTCTGTCTCAGGCGGGTGAAGCCCATGAAGTGCACCTAGGAAGAAATGTATCCGACTGCTGCAGTATTTATGCTCAGAAACTGGGGCTGGTGCCTGCTTTGTCTACTCTGATGGAGTCTGTGTTCTGATTGTAATAATCGGGAAGGATTTCTTCAGTTTAGCTATCCGTGGTGATATCTGGAGGGACATTTTAGACTAGGAAGTTTATAGAGACAACAAAAGCAAAATCTAGTAGAGGATGCCTAAATCATCATGTTAGTATGTCTGTGTTTATGTAGTTATATGAAGCGAACTTTTTTAGAACTATGATTTCAAGTCCTCTCCCCTAAGGAAATGGTAGACAGCCATCTGACCAAGAACACAAAACAAAATGAGACAAAGCCCCAGAAATCTTTATAATAAGATTACACAAGTCACTTTTTGACTTCTTTCCCTCTTGCTTTGCCAAGAGATGCTAAATTTTCCCTGCATCCCCACAATTTTTGACATAGACTTGTCTGAATTGAGTTGCCATTTCCTTTCATCAGTTGTCAAGGGCTTCCAAACAGAGTTCCACAGACTGAATGGTTCAAAGAACAGAAATTGGGCTTTCTTGTAGCTTTGAAGGCCAGAGGTCTAAGGTCAAGATGCTGTGAATTCCACTCTGGCTTGCAGAGAAGACGTGTATTGAATCGAACACATTCTAGGGCCGGGGGTTTAGCTCAGTGGTTACCTGTCTTGCAAGCGCAAGCACCTGGGTTCGACCCTCGGTAACCACATACCATACTGGGTGTGGAGATTCACGCCCAGCAGCAATCAGTACCACATACCACAGTGCCGGGCGTGGTGGCTCACGCCTGTAATCCCAGCACTTGGGAGGCAGAGGCAGGAGGATTGCTGTGATGGGACTTTGAGGCTGAGCTCAGGGCCAGCCTGAACTACCAAGTGAGACCCTGTCTCAAAAAATCCTAAAAAATAAATAAAATAAAATAAAATAAAATAAAATAAAATAAAATAAAATAAAATAAATGAATTGAGCACATTCTAGTACTTATCTTTGGGACTGTCTGTGTAGCTCACCATGGCCATTGGATTCACAGTGGTGGCTCCTTTTACATAGCACAGACATTAAAAATCCTGCTTTTCTTCTTGTTCTCCTATCTTCCAGGGTGGCCGTTGGGTGAATGTTTGGAACTGGGGCTGGGAAAGATGAAAGAGAAGCTGGAGACGGTAGTGTGGCTGAAGCTCAGGGAGTGAGAGCAGCCAGTGTCCCATGAAGCTTAGCAAGGGTTTAATGCTTTCAGCCTTTGCTCACAGAGTGAGGACAAGCCATGGAGAGTCGTAAGGGGTTGGAGCTGGAAAGCATGAGAGTGAGTGACTTCATTTGGTGAGCGCAGCGGAAGGGCCAGCCGGCCTGTGCCGGATATTTGCAGAGTGGTTACACTGTGCCTATGTGACTCTTGTGGAGGGTGCTCAGTAGTGCAGGCAAAGCACAGTGATAGGATGAGGGAGTTTTGGAGGGCAAAAGACAGTGAGGAACAGAGGTATTGACACGGAAAAAACCATCACTATCAACTTTCCTGAGTGTATGTTACAGTTTAGTTATAATTCAGTAACAATAAGTAACATTGGGTATTCAATATGTGATGTAGATGTTGAGTCTCATTTATCATACAGATCATTAGCTAGCACTTTTATATATAAAAGATTAGAGTCAGACAGGATATTTGTTATTTTAGCAAGAATAAGGTCTTTGAGATGGTGGATGAGTAATAAAAACCATACACAACTTTTCATTTACCCTAGATTAAAAATGAAACAAGTATATCCATTCTTAGCATTCTTATTCCATAAGGTACTGGAGATTTTAGCCAGAGTAATTAGGCAAGAAAACAAAATTACAGGTGTACAACTAGGAAAGAATGAAGTCAAATTATTTGTTCTTGCAGAGGATACAATTCTATGCATGGGTTGGAGAATCTTCAAGATCTCAACAAAAGACTTGTAGAGAACCAAAAAAATTCAGTGAAATTTCAGGATTCAAAAATCAACATACAATACTCAGTAGCTTTACAACACTAATGAGCTTGCTGAAAAATTTCAACAAGGTCATCCATTCATAAGAGGTATATATACATACATGTGAGAATAAAGCTAGTGAAGAAAGTGAAAGACTTGTTTCTCCACATGTTTTCTCTCAGATGCAAAAAAAGAAAGATGACTTTAAAGTAGAAGGACTATCAGGTTTGGAAAAATGGGGGAGGAGAGTGGAGGAGAAAGAAGAGGTTAGGAGAGGATAGATATAATCAATGCACATGTGTCAATGGAAGCATCACAGTGAAATTCATTGATTTGTACAATTAATACATGTTGATAACGATTATAGCTTTATTTAAAAATTGAGCACTGATTATACAAGTCAAATGGGGCTCTTTGTCTGAATATCTACTTTATCAGCTTTATAGCCTTGACATTTATAGAATCTGTAGAAGACAAATAAACATATGATATAGACATTTCACCAGAGTGAACATTGTTGTATGGTTTTAGAGAGAAGGGGTTTTGCTATGACACCTAATTTTGACTTCCAATATAAAAAGGATGAGTTTTAGTCTCTTTATTGTAGAAAGACTTTCTGTGACCACTCCAAAAGCACCATGGAAATCCAGTATCAAAAAGAACGTGTCTCGGTCAAGGTCCATTCTACTACTATCAGAAAAAGATTATGGATTTTTTTAATACAGTGCAAAAAATTATTAGATGTTTAATTTTCTTCCTGCCAAAGCTTAAAGATTAGTGTAACAGATGGATCTTTGTACTTTTATCTGCCCAAGTCATACTGATCAATTATTTTTGTTGTTGTTAATGGAATTTGCTTCCCTGTAGGTTTTTCTGTGGCATTTAAACTATTCCATTAAACACTCTAAACTTTCCATTTTACTTCAGAAACTGATATTGTACCGTCTCTACATTTAGTCTTGCATTTTATAAAAAATATCTTTGGAAACTGTCAGCAACTATTTTCATAAAGAACAACATATCCTCAACTGCAGTGTTAATAGCAAAATAAATGAGTAAAACTGCACTTTAGAGAATTGAACAAACTTCTTAGATTTTACTTAGAATATTCCATATGCATTTTGAATTCTACTGAAAAAATGTTTAGTCTTTTTCATTTTTAACTTTGGAAATAAAACTTTTCTGACAATATCAAGTGAAAATTATTTTTTTCTCACTTTCTTTCTGATACTTGAGTTTGTTTTTTAAAGGACAAAAACATATCTGCATGGTAAGTGCTTTTATGGCCTAATGCCTGGTTAGTAGCTGAAATGTGGCAAAAATTGGTATGAGTTGAAATGTGAGGAGAAAATTACCTAGACTGTGAGGAGAGTGATTGTGAACCATTCAACACTGAATTTGCATCTTAATAGAGGTGTTAATCTGGCAGAGTGATGGTGGCCCTGGAAAATAGCTGAGCACTGTTCTGTCTGAGGCCTGGGTGGGTGTGATGGGAAAGGCAGAAGGAAAGCAGATGTGGGCCGAGGGGGAGGAGGAGCACAAGCCAATCAAACCATACTGGGAGAACCTGTGCCAGACCCGAAGCTCGAAGGTGGAGTGGGCCATCATCAGCACCAGGAGCCACAGGGGAAGGGAGAGATGGGGGAAGGCTCTCATCAGTACCAGTGATTGACCACAGAGAGCCCTGTATGCCATGTTAAGACATAAGAATTTCACCATCAAAGATTAGGGAGGTCCACAGAAGACTTCATTTGTTCTCTTGAAGGGTGTGTCTTCATATTTCAGAAATGATGAGCTTCATCACAGCAGGGAGGCAAGACCCTCTCAGGTGCGGATTGTCAACTGCGGAGATCTGTTCATCAAGGAGAATGCTCTCCAGTTCTCCTGGTGTGGGATTATCACCAGTTGGGTGGAGCTCTGCACCTAAAGAGATGGCATGTTAATAAATAAAAATTTTAAGTGGGTAGAACCAATTGGGTAGGAAGAGCAAGCTGTGAAATTATAAGAACCTAAATATATGTTAACAATGTAGCAATAGAAACTATGGAAAAGACTCAGGGACAAGACACAGCTCTAACATCCACTGGTAGTCAGTATGCTCTTCGTATATGTGTGTAGTTATTTGAATTTTATTGTAAGCAGTATCACTTAATTGTGTGATTCATCAACCAAAAATATAAAAGGGGTTTCTAGGCATGCAGTTCCTTTGGTATTTTTTATAGGGACATTTGGTTATATTTATTTGACTAAAACTGTTTTTAGCTCTGAGTATTTGAGTGGGTATATTCAGATCAATCAATGCTTTTTCCCAAGCACAATTCTATATTTAGAGGAGCCAAAGGAAGCCAGATGTAGAGAAGTGGGCCAAAGGAGAATCACAACTACAGTCTGTGAGCTGACCTATGGCTTGTGTACCGGGACAGGCTGCATTTGAAGGCTCAAAATCCAGATCGTCTCTGGAGAGAAATCATCCAATCTGTAGACGATGTTCATTGCCTATGAGCAACAAATATTGTGAGCAGACAGTAGTCTATAGAAGTTTAAAATAAGGATTTTATTTGTAGACTTTTTAAAAAGCATCGTTTGTGACTTTTGGCTATCAGAATGAGTTTTCCATCGGATGTTCAGTATTTTTTCCTCACTTCTCAAATTTTCTATTTTCAAATATCATTTTTTTTACTCTTTTAAAATTAACGCATAGGGGGTGGAGGTGGTAGGGTGGGTAGGGCTATGGGAAAAATGAGAATTAAGCTATGTAATATACTGGTACAAATTTTCATTGTTGAGTGCAATCATGATGTGTATATGTAATGTACCAATAAAGATTTAAAAAATTAACACATAATATGTATACATTTTAGGGGGTACAGTGTGATGATTTGGTACCTGTTTTCAATGTGTAATGGCTCAAGCCAGGATAATTAGCATTTCCACATTGAGCATTCATCATTTTTTGTGGACATTGTTTTATTTTTTATGGCTGAATAATATTCCATTGTGTGTGTGTTTTCATTTTCCATTTAGCTACTGATGGGTGCTTGGTGGATTACTCTACTGTGAATAATGCTGCAACAAACATGAAAGTGCTGGTATCTCTTTAATATAACCATTTTCTGCTCTTGTATGCCTAAAGTTGGTATTGCTGGACTATACAATTGTTTTATTTGCAGCTTTTGGAGGATTTTCCATATGAGTTTTTGTAGTGATTGTACCACTTTCCAATCCTACCAGTGGCATATAAGTGTTCCTTTTTCTCTTAAGCCCCTGCCAGCATTTTTTTTTCAAGATAGTAGTTCTACTTGGAGAAATGATATTTTATGGAAGTTTTAATTTGCTTTCCTAATGGTTTTAATTTGACCAAACATCTTTCATATATGTTAGATGTGTGTATGTCTTCTTTTGAGAAATGCCTATTCTAGTCATTTGCTCCCTTTTTAGTTGGAATTATGCTGTTGAATTTCTTATATATTTTTCAAGTAATCCTTTGTCAGATGAAGAGTGTGCAAATATTTTTCCCTGTCTGCAGGTTGTTTTCACTCTTTTGATTGTTTCCTTTGCTCTACAGAAGCTTCTTAATCTGATGTATTGTTATGTGTGTACTTTTGCTTTTTTTTTTTTTTTTTTTTT
>PVIR01030497.1:0-20208 GCA_004026965.1 Petromus typicus | reverse complement strand
TACATCCTGATGATCTTAGCTTAAAGTGGAAATATTAGTAAGTCAAAAATATATTTAATACACCTAGCCTACCAAACTGCATAGATTATCACACCTGGCTCTTTCCCCTGGTGACCAGATGGGTTACTGGGGGCAGCTGCTTACCACCACCACTCCATATCCCAAAAGAGTATTTAATCATATATCAGTAGTAACACAAGAAAAGTCAAAATTCAAAGTATGGGGCCGGTGACTTTGCTCAGTGGTTCTAGCGTCTGCCTGGTAAGTGCAAGGTGTCCGAGTTTGCACTTGGGTACCATATACCATAGTGCTGGGTGTGGTGGCTCATGTCTGGAATCCCAGCACTCGGGAGCCAGAGGCAGGAGGATTGCTGTGAGTTCGAGGCTAGCCTGAGTTACATAGTGAGCTCAGGGCCAGCCTGAACTACACAAGCGAGACCCTGTCTCAAACAAACAAAAAATTCAAAGTATGGTTTCCAAAGAGTCCATACTGCTTTCACACTATTGGATTGTCAAAAAACAATCCTTAAATTGAATCACTGCAAGCTGAGGACCATCTCTAATGTGCTTAGCACAGTAAATATCCAATAAATAATTGCTGTCATTATTAATTTTATATTTCCAGTATCTAGAACAGAATTAGCACTCAACAAATGTGTGTTGAGGAGGAAAGAGAAGGATTAACAACCCCTGGTTATGCACTCTCCTAATCTAAGTGGGCCCCATCTCCTAACCCACTACCCCACACACCTCAGAAAACAAGTGTCCTCCGACTGGTTCTATCACTCAGCTACCTCTCAGATCCCACCTCCTCTAAGACTCCCTTTTGCATTTGAGAGCCAGTGGCTTTGTTGGTCTCAATCGGCCTAGACAGATCTAAATTTGGCACAATTTTCCCCTCCACTTTCGCCACATAGTTCCTGCACTTACTTGGGTTACGTAGCCCCCAATTTCACTAAGCCCTGGATGTGTGACTGGTACGGTTTGGGGAGACACGTTTTACACAGTACTGCTCTCTGAATTTTTGGTATCACTCAGCCCTGGTCTCATTGTCTCGACGTGGACGACGGATAAGCTAATGGAGCGAGAGCCACGGACGGACAGAGAGACGCTGCAGAAATGTTTTGTGCTGAAGAAGAAGGCAAGAAGCTGGAAGCAGAAGCTGGAGAGGGGTAGGATTTGTGTCTCCACTTACTCTTCACCTCAGGAGAGGCAGAAAGCATGCAGCCTCTTTCCGGTTCCTTGGCTACATTCCTCTCAGAGGCCAGAGGGGCAAGCCTAGACAATGCTAACGAGCTGTGGAGGGGACTTCGCGAGAGTCCTCCGAAGCGGCTCCGGTGAGGCCGGCTAGGAGGAAACAGAAAAGGGAGGTGCGTACGGTTTCAGCACCTTCTTTGTTTCCTCAAGCCACAAATTTCTCTTCTCTCCTGGAGACACAATACCAAAGTGCAAACGCCACCTTAAAAATTAATACAGTACCTGCTTGAGTCTGAGAGCAGTTTGCCCTGAATTGCTAGCCTCTGATACGATACACAGACGCGGGAGGATTTTATTGTTCATCGCTGTGCACAAAGTCCTATATAAGGCAATATTAAACCAAGGTCACACTGGAAGTTTTCAGTGACGAGCTTGGGTTGTGTGACAAGGGACGGCAGAGACGTCAAGATTGTGTGAGCACAAAAGAACAACAGACTGCAGGAGGTGGCCGAAAGGGGACAAATTTAGCCAATTCTTTGTCAACTTCCTATTCTAAATCCTCTGGCTTCAACTGACTTAACCCAGGAAAACGTGCCGAGTGTGCAGGCGGCGGGCTTGGCTAGGCTCTCTCGGCCAGGTGGGAGTCTGTTCTTTGACCTATCCAAGAGCTTGCGCTGATCCAGGGCAGCTTCTTAGATTAGTCTTAGTTTCCTACTTTTCCTGCCCCCGCCCCATTAACGGCTGCAGGCGTTTGGCTTCCTCCTTAGAGCTGCGGCAGCGTTGTCATTTACGCCCAAATGACTCGCAGAAATGTTTGTGAACTTCCAACCCTGACTGCAGCGCTCTCCGTGGGGTGGGCAGTCGGCGCGGGCAGCGTGACCTGGGCCAGGAACGCAGAGCTGCTAAGCAGCGGCAGAAGCCCGGAGGCCGTTTCTTCCTCACCCACCCGAACGCGTGTAGGGGAAGCTCGCACAGCCGCGGGGGCTGAGCGCCTTATAAGGAAGCGACCCTCCCCTTTCCTGTGCGGAAATTGTGTTTTCCCTTCTCTAGGTTTCAAGTACACTGTAAAAACAACCGACAGAATTCTGTCTCATATGCGCGCGCGCACGCACACACTCACACACACACACTCACTCCCCATTCCCCCGAGGCGAGGGCGAGGAATAACGAAGAGCAAAAGTAGAAAGGACGGGCGGAGCTAACGAGAGCTGCTCAGCAGAGAATTTGAGGGATGAGTCATCAAAAAGATGGCGGGAGACCAAGCGGAACCAGTAATCGGAGCGCGGCAGGAGAGGAGCACTCATTAGACGGAGATCATGTCAATCACGTCTCTTCCGCAAATGACCTGAGAGGCTCCCAGGCCTCTTAGACCGGAAAAAGGGTCCGAGGAGGCGGTCTAAAACCTTTGAAATCGGAAAAGACGGCGAGAGCTGTCAGAGGAATCTGATACAGCTCAAGGGGTCGATGGGAAGATGGCGTTTGCCATTCAAAGTCACGTGGCTACTTTAGGGACTAAAACGAAGTACTAGAAAGAGAACAATAGAACACCCACTGTCGGGTCAGATCTTCAGAAGCCGTCTTGATTCCAAATACAGAATCCGCCAAAAAAAAAAAAAAAAAAGCACATACACTTACGGCAAAGAAAACAGTATGGTTATTATTATTATTTTTTTCAACAGATGTTGTTACCCTCCCATGGAGGACCCTAGAAGCTGTTGTATATTGCAGAAAACCCACTACTTGGCCGGCCTTAGAGAAGGAACTGAAAACGCATGCGCAGCCATCTCAATGTCCAAGGTTACCCAGGCAGAAGTTCGCCATAATAATAAATGTCTGTATCCTCATGGCCACTGCTTTGAGCACCTCTTGTAATTGTAGAGGCCAAAGATAACGTGTATTAATCTCATGATGTCTCAATAAATTCAGTATTAAAATACTTATAGAAGTTTTTCCTTCCCTGAAGTGTGTGCACACTTTTTTTTTTGCCCAACTCTGTATTTTTCCAGTTACACTCATGAAGCACATTTGGACCTGTGCCCAGCACATGTGGTCATGACTGTGTAATGGGACGCATTTTCCCTGGGGCTCTTTTCCTCAGGGAGCCTGAGAAGGTTGGGTCGAGGTGCCTGACAGGAAGAATGTGCCAGCACGCAAGGCACCTACTAGCATCTCAGTGACTGGGGGATGATATAGAGGAAATAGATGTATTTCCAACCTCTTAGATGTCTGACATTTGAGTTCCTGTTCTCTAAAATCAAAGAATGAATTCTAGGAACAACAGGTTAAGAGTAGGAAATTTTATTGAGGGATAGACAGCTCCTGTTTGAGAGGGACAGGAGGGGACCTGGAAAGTGTGCTGCCCTTGCGCCCACTTGTTAAAGTTTTATAAAGCAGAATCACAGGTGGGTACAAAGTCGTGAGGCAGGGATAAGGGTAGGACAAAACCCTGGACAACCAATAAGGTTACAAGTGTAGTCGCTTTGGCAACATTGATCCAATGGGGAAACAAAGCATGTAGCAAGTGCGTATGGAAAGAACAATGATCTTTCACGGAAGAGAATGCTTCGGGAGGTCTTGATCCCCCATGGAAGGTGACCAATGCCCATTTAGAATATCGATCATTATTGCTTCTCCTTCCGGGAGGTATGGAAGAGTGGTCATTCTATCTGTGAGGCCTCCAGCCACAGTTGTAATGTGTTCTTATCTTCTGTGCTGACTTCTTTGAGGACCCAGGCCTGTCTGACTGCCTGTAATATTATATAGTATTTCTATCTGTGATAGCAGCACTGGAGAATTATGAGAGATCCCAATTCTGCTAGGCACTGTGAATCTCCAAGACCTACACAGCCTCGGTTCTAGGCAGCCTGGTCTAATGTCTGACCTCTCATCAGTTTGAAAGGATGCCTTGGTGGGAGAAGGGGGCTTGGTTGGATGCCAGTCATATTGTATCTTATAAGTCCCTCAAGGCTAAACTTTGGTTGACTCAAGATAAGAAATGTGAGCTTCACAAACTCATTTATTTTTCTGTTCTGTTATTATCCTACTCACTGGTTCCCTTGCAAATATTACTTCTGAAAAATTTTAACTTGCTGTTAGATAAAGGGTAGACAGGTATGTGTTCAGTAACTGGCCAGGGTAGTTTGGAGGGTTCTGTTCATGCAACCCTTTCTATAGGGGCCAGGGAAGAGTGGGGGTGGATAAAGGTAGCAATCCTAGGACTGAAGCAAGCGAATCTAGTTGATGATTGCTTTCTTTTCCTCTCCTGTCATTTTCATGCTCCCCTGTACCTCAACCTGAGAGCTGGAGAGCTGTCCCATGTTTCACAAACACCCCAAAGAGCTAAAACGCCTGTGTCTGGGAGGGTAGGGCACAGCAACTCAGACTTCAGTGGTACCTCAGAGTACAGTATTGGAGGGAGAGTAAGGTTTTCATGCAATTCCTCCAAACTTGAGTAATATCTCATCAGGAGGCACCATCAGATCACTCCAGTTTTTCTTATTTCATTTTTTGAGACAAGGTCTCAGGATGTTGCCCTCGCTGATTTTAAACTCAGGATCTGCCCGCCTCAGCCTCGTGAGGAGATCACAGCTGTGCACCACCATGCCCAGCTTCTCCAATTTTAGATTTATTCATTATTTTTGGAGACAAGGTCTATGTGGCTATGTAGTTCAGGCTGGCCTTGAACTCACTATGTAGCCGAGGCTGGGCTCAAGCTTGAAGCAAGCTTCCTGTCTCAGCTTCCCTTGGTATTACAAGGTGTGAGCCTCCACACACAGATCCCTCTATCTCTTGATCTCTTCCCGTTTGAGAAAGATCTATCGCCCTACTTCCTATTGTTTTGTTTTTAAAACAGGATCTCGCTATGTAACCCAGGCTGGCCTCAAACATCCTGCAATCGTCTTGCCTCAGCTTCCTGCGTGTTGGGATTACTTGTGTGTACCACCACACCTAGCCTTACTTCTTACTATCTTTTATTTTGCTGTTTACTTAGAATTTGGGTTTCTTGTATGAGAGACCATGCAATACTGAAGCTCATGTGAAGGCTTAGGTTCCATCCTCAGTACTGCTACATAAATCAGTAAATGAGAGAGGAAGATCTTCTATCACCTGTTACTACAGGGACAGCAAAAGAATGCATGTGATGAGGGAGGAAGATGGAGCAAAGCTAATGCTCTAGTACTCTGGGGGAAAGTAGAAACCTTGACAACACAGGAAGGAATGCCATAGGCCTGGAGCAGCACTTTACTGCTCTCTCTCTTTTCTTTTCCATTCTATAGACCCTAGAAGGCCTCCGTATAGCTAGCTCTGACCTATTGGGAGGAAGCTAGTCCCATCCCTGGGTGCTGGGAAACAGTACAAAGCTCCAAATTTAGAAAGCTGGGGAAAGAGTCTGCTATAGTCTGTCTTAGTCACCAGGTGGCGCCAAATCATAACCGAAGCCCCAAGGAAACCCATCTGGAAATGGACCTTGAGAGCCCTTGAACCATTTTCCTCCCCTCCCCTCTCCCTTCATGGAATTGAAGAGTAAGAAGCCTTTCAGATGTGGCAGATAACACTCCTTCAATTAAAATGCTTAAGTCCTTAATCCAGAGCCACTTCCAGCCGCAGATTCCTAGGATTTAAATATGGCCTTAGACCTTGTCTTTCCTAGAGACCTCTTTCTCAGCTTTAGATAAAGAAAAAGGTTTCCTAGAGTCTTTCTAGATACCGCCATCCTCAAGGAGAGCTGTTTGTATTCAGGGCAGTGATTTGCGTAACCCCAGACATGAAACCTAGGAAGTTCTGCTCAAATTCTGGTCCCCGTTGAAAGGGCTGACTGCCCCATCAGAGGCATGCTGGGAACACCTTTATCTAAAAAGGTCATGACATGGCCAGCCAGCCTCACGGCCAGCCTTCAGAAGTGCTTCATAAATTCTCAGTCCTAGAATCCTGTACCTGGAATGCTGTCTTCTCTCAGCCACTTCTATTTGTCAAAATTACCTCATATGTGGGGCCCCAGATCAGACCCCATCCCTTGTTGTGAGTGACCATAACCATATGTGCTGTTTGCCCTGTTCTACTGTATATGGGGTTGTTTCTGAACATATTTCACTTATAAAATTTTGAACTCTCTGAGGCAAGGACCATTTCTTTTTCTTTCTTTCTTTTTTTTTTTTTTTTTTTTTTCCTTTGGAGACAGGATATTGCTATGTAGTTCAGGCTGGTCCTGAACTATGTAGCCCAGATTGGCCTCAAATTCATAATGATCCTCCTGCCTCAGCCTCCTGAGTGCTGGGATTATAGCCAAGCATCATTTCTTGTCTTTTCTTTTTAACTTTTTTTTTTACTGGAGATTGAACCCAGGCCTTTTGCATTGAGCTATATCCCCAGCCTTTTAAAATTTTGAAGCAGGTTCGCACCAGTTTGCTAACACTGGGGTTGAACCTGGAATCCTCCTACCTCAGCCTCCCAGAGTGCTAGGATTACAGGCATATGCTACCATACCTGAGTTATTTATTTATTTTTTATAAATAAGGTGTGCAGAGCACGTGTCCAGTAAATCAGCACAATAATATCTTACACTTACAGTTTACAAAGTGCATTCACACACTTTTTTCATTTAATTCTAGTAATTTTGTGAGGTGGGTGTTATCATCCTCATTTTACAGATAAACAGACTCAAACAAGTTAAGCAACTTTCCCAGGGACCTAGAGCTATGAAGAGGCAGAGATGGGTCTGAATGCAGGTCCTTTCCGTTTTCCACACCTGAGCTGTGGTCCAGACATTCCTTCCTGGGGACCACAGCCATGAGGGTTGTCCTGGAGACTGCGGGGAGGGTGAAGGACTAAAGGCCAAACTCCCTTCCATCACTGCTCCCCACTGCTGTTTCCAAAGAGGATTTCAGAATGCAATTTTGTTTTAAGAATAGCTGGTGCGAGAGGTCCTTGTGGATAGGAGGGGGCAGTATGGGGCGAAGACAGGACAGTAAGGTGACTATTCATGGCCGGTGACTGTTAGGTCTTTGTCAACTTGGAGGGTGGCCCTTGGCTCGTCCAGTAACTTATTTAATGACTTAAGAGGACATAAGTGACATGAAGCTGGCTTCAGAAAGAGCCCAAGATGCCACAATGAACAAGGAAAACGAAATGTAAACTTTCAGAGCTGATTTTGTCAAAGCCCAATGTTTAAGGGCTACTAGGAAAAAAGGAACTTCCTGACAATCTATGTGAAAAGGTCTCAGGTGTTTGAGGTGACTGCGCACTTATTGGTTTTGACACTAAAACCCCAAATCTGATGCATTCAGGTCTAAAGTGAGGGAGATTCTGGTTCTGCCTTCTGTTCTTCTTGCCGGGTCACAATGGGAGGTTGTTTTTAGTGTCGAACACTAGACACAGACACATACGTTAGCAAGTCCAGAGAGGCCAGGAGTGCGGTGGTTTGGGATCCAGTTTTCAAATATATAGAGGGGTTCATTTCGCTTTGCTTTGAAAGAAGGCCTCATCAGGAGCAAAGTGGGGTGCTCTGGGAAAACTGGTTTTGACTCAGGCTATGGAGGAACTTCATCAAGGCTTGGGATGACTCGGTGTGCGGAGAGCACGAGGTCTTCCCATCGCCAGGGGCACTCCAGCAGAGGCAAGACAACTACATAACAAAGAGGTTGCACAAGGGACTCAAGCGTCAGATCTAAGGGAGAGAAACTAGGCAACCAGCACGGCTGCTTTTGACACCGTAATTTTGAAATTCAGGTGAGGAGGAATAGAGGTGAAAAGAGTTGTAGCCCTTAGAGCAGGCACAGCTTATCGAGCCACTATCTCTGCTTCCAATCTCTCCTCCTCCGGCCCCCCCCCCACCTCTGCTCCACAAATATTTTCCTGAGTGCCTTCCCACTGAGATCGTCCCACTGCGCTATCAGAATCTCAGTAATCCTAGAAGTCACCTGGTCCAGTCCTTTATCAGACGCCTCCATCACCTTTGTATCACCCGCATAGAAGTTGTTGTCTGGTCACTGCTTGACCATCTGTAGCGAGAGCCTCGGGGCAGTCCGCTGCAACTGGAGAAGGCCACTCATATTTCCAAAGTTCTTTCTAAAGCCAGTAAAATGCTGTGTTACTGTGCGGGCTCGGGCCATTTTGTTGCCATTTTCTGCAGCAGTGGGGTTGAAGCCAGGGTCTCGTGCATCCTAGGCCAATGCCTCCCCCACTGAGCTACACCCCTAGTCATAGGACATTCTTTCCATCTGTTTTTGAAACAGTGGATGATAAGTTTTAAAGAAATTCAAGAGGCTGAAATCATGAGCTGAAACTTTTATTACAATTTTTCATCATAAAAAAGAAAAGGAAAAGAGCAACTTCCTTATAGTGAACTTCAATCTGTTTTCCTACAACTTCCATTAGATCCCAAAGCCTTCGGAATCACGTAGAACAAATCTGTGTCCTTCTCTTCTTTATGGGCCCAGTGCTGACTTGGCAGCAGTAGACACATTTCTCCTGGGAGTCTCCAGTCTTCTCACTATTCTCTCTGCTCTTTGCTGGACGCGCTTTTGTTACCGTCTCTCCTGGAGTCTGGTGCCTGTCACTGAACACGGGGTGGCAGGTGGAGCCTGAGCGGGGCAGGGCAGCACAGACGGTCGCGTCCTCGTGGTACACTTAATAGGGTCCCTTTGTGGCAACTCCTATCTCAAGATGAGCTTTCATTTACTCTAAAACCCTACAGGCTACTCTCTCACATCCTACACTTGTACTGTTACATTTTGGAATTCAAATAAGGGGATGTAGGAGCAATGTGAAATTTGTAAATCTGACCTGGTAACACTGAAACAGAGTCTTGGTGCAGTCAGTCACCTAACCAGCTAAGAGTCTGCCTAGGTTTCCCTGGACCCTCCCTGTACTTTCTCCATGTTGTCATAAGAGTGATAAAGGAATGTTTTGTCAAACTCTGAGGCCATGGTGCAACATTCCCCTCATCTACCTGTTCGTTCTCTGTATCAAAGGCAATGAGATGAGCTGGGAGGAGAGTGATTTGTTTTTCCTGAATTAATGCAGGGGCTGGGTGGTTTTCACTTCCTTTTGTAAGTGCTCACCAATCATCCTGCTAATCATTTGTCCAAGAATCTTGCCCTCGATCAATAGCACATGTATTGATCTATAATTTGTGGCATGTACCTTTTCACATCTGTTAAACGGTGGCGCCATGTCTGTCGATCTCCAGGCTGCAGCACACATAATTTTCCATTCTCTCGGGTGGTTTCCAAAGCCACCAGCAGTTGCCCTGCAGCTGAACTTCAAGTCCATACAAGTATTCTGGGCTGTTACTGACCAGACCACGGAGCGGAGTGGCTGAAGGCTCTCTAGTGCAACTCTGTCTTCGGGAGCTCAGAGTAGGAGCACAAGCCAGGCTGAGGAGGTTTTGTTTTTTCACTGTAAACTTTTAGCAGATATAACTCGCTCAATAATACCCAAGGCCTTTAGGGTTTACAAAGACCTCCACAGACCCCACTGCCCGCACGATTTCCCACTGTTCAACTTGAACCCTGTCCTTCGGTCAGGCCTGTCCCCTCACCGTTCCTCAAGCACGCCCAGGCCTTACTGCCCTCCATGCAGTGACAGAGGCTCTCAGTCTGCCCACAACTCCATCCACACACCCACCCACAGCTGTAGCCTTTCTTACAATTTCTCTAGTCCTTTTAACCTTTACTGTACATTGAAGTTGCACACTAGATTGTACATTTCATTCATTTTATCATGGTTCAGTTTTGCCTTTCTGACAATATGCACCTCAGAGTGGGTGTATTCCATTCTACATAGTATAATTAAACCAGCAAAGGCCAGGCCTCCAAGCCTGGTAACCATACTTCTGTGAAGATTCCCACAGTGACCAACTTCTAGCCCTCTCTCTCTCTCACACACACACACACACACACACACACACACACACACACACACACACACACCCCACAAATTCAGATTCTAAGATACCTACGTCTGATTTATTGACGGACTAAAATAGAAACCAGATAAACTGAGGGATGGGGCTAGACCTAATCCTGGCACTAATGACCTTTGCAATGTGGGGAAAAAAAATCCAAATACATCCTCAGCTTCTCTTCAAATAAAGAGCTGACTTATTTTTTAGCTGAGCTCAGGGCTGGTAGTCAGTACTGGGACCAAGAGCCTCAAGCTACAGATGCAAAATTAGATTGAACTCTTGCCTATTGGGGAAGTTGCCTGTTCTACACAGGCCTCTCAAAGGTGTGAAGACCAACTGTACTGTTACTAATTGGTCCCTCGTAGGTCTATAATTTGAAGTGGGTTTGCTATAGAACCTTGAGTTTTAAGAAAAGAAATTAAGGGCCGGGGATATAGCTCAGTGGTTCCGGCGCCTGTCTTGCAAGCGCAAGGACCCAGGTTCGATCCTCCGTAACCACATAACAATACTGGGTGTGGAGACCCACCCCAGCAGCAACCAGTACCACATACCACAGTGCCGGGCAAGGTGGCTCACACCTGTCATCCCAGCACTCGGGAGGCAGAGGCAGGAGGATTGCTGTGATGTGAGTTGGAGGCTGAGCTCAGGGCCAGCCTGAACCACAAAGCGAGACCCTGTCTCAAAAAACCTTAAAAAAAAAGAAAAGAAATTAAGCCATGCATGGTGATACATGCCTGTCATCGCACAACTCAGGAGGCAGAGGCAGGAAGATTCCTGTGAGTTTGAGGCCAGTTTGGGCTACATAGTGAGACCTTGTGTTTAAAAAAAAAAAAGGGCCGGGGATTTAACTCAGTGTTTCCGGCACCTGTCTTGCAAGCACAAGGACCCGGTTAGATCCCCGGTAACCACATACAATACTGGGCGTGGAGACTCACCCCAGCAGCAACCAGTACCACATCCCACAGTGCCAGGCGTGGTGGCTCACGCCTGTCATCCCAGCACTCGTGAGGCAGAGGCAGGAGGATTGCTGTGATATGAGTTTGAGGCTGAGCTTGGGGCCAGCCTGAACTACAAAGTGAGATCCTGTCTCAAAAAAAAAGAAAAAAGAGAGACTAAATTTCTCCCAAATAGGGAAACTCTTAATTTGGATATATATGTTTTCTCCCCAGAATACTAGAATGGGAGCCCCAGATTGGAAAGATCTGAAATGGATCATCGGAATGTTGGAACATAAGACTGAAGATTGGCCAGGTGTGGTGGCTCACACCTGTCATCCCAGCACTTGGGAAGCAGAGGCAGGAGAGTTGCTGTGAGTTCGAGGCTGGCCTGGGCTACATAGTGAGCTCAGGGCCAGACTGAAATACAAAGCAAAGTGAGACCCTGTCTTAAAAAAAAAAAGAAGAAGAAGAAGAAAGAAAGAAGACTCTGAACTGACCCTAAAAGGCGTGTGACATCTTCCTTAGCAGCCGTTCATTGCACTTGGCAGCTGTCGCTGAGGACATACGAGATGCCCATGTGCCTCTGCTGTCAATAGTGAAGTCCATCCCTGGCTTTCACCTAATCTCATCTCCCCTCTATCATTCTCAGAAGAAATGGAGAACACAGGTCATGAGAGAAATCAACTCTGCCCTGATATAGGAGCCACATTTTGGGTTTTTGTTTTGTTTTGGTTCCAGGGATCAAACTCATGACCTTGTGCTTGTGAGACAGGAGCCAGGACCACGGAGCCAGCTACATTTCCAGCCAGCAGCCACATTTTGGAGATGTAGCATACTTGTCACATAGCAGGCATTCCACACCTTCCTTTTTTCTAAATTAAAAAAGAAAACCCGAACACCCAGTCCTCTGACACACTGCTTTTGCTCTTCTTCAGACGCTCTCCACTTTTCCACATGTGTTGAAGATGTGTGTGCCCATAACCAAGTCCTCACCAGTGGCAGGTGGGGTGGAGCAGACTGAGGAGGGCTGCGGGAAGGACCGCAGCCTTCTTGGCTGTCTTGTAGGCCTGTGTCTAAACGCTAACTGTGAAGGGCCCGTTTCCCCTGCTTTACAGTAAGTGGGTTGGGCGAGATGACTCTGGGGATACATCTAGTTCTGACACTCACGTTCCGATTACTTCTCGGCTCCTTTGTACTTTCTTTTTGTTACTATACAATCGTATCCATATTAGTTTTGGAAAGAAGAAAGGAAAGAAGGGAGGGAAGGGGGAAACCTGTTCTAAAACTATAGGCATGTGCATCCAGTTCTTCCTTATTAAACTCCACATGTGTCGAGGCAAGGCCCTGCCCATTTGTCTTGTCCCGTGGGGCACACCGGTGTATTAGTTCGGAGTTTTGGTCTTTGTACATACTAGCGTGTGTTCGTCCTCTCTGAACATCACCCTGAGTGTGATGATTCATCTCCCTCATTTTGTCAGGGTCACTTTGAAGAATTTTATCCCTGGTTTCTGAGGTAGCCGTGACCCTGCCCAGCTCTCACACTTGACGAGCGGGCTCCCTGTTCAGTCCTTAGAGACACCGAGAATAACAGGAAATCCCATGAGGCCAACCCCGGGGAGCCCTGCTCACTGTGTCCCTCGGAGCTGTCAGGGAGCCACAGATCACAGTCCTCCGAGAGAAATCGCTCCCAGGGCCACCGTGACCTCTCCAGTTTGAGTTGCCAGAACAGGAAACAAGTGTCCCTGAGGAAGAAGAAGGCCCTGCTCTATCTGTCACCTAAGGCCAGGGACCCACATGGCTGATGCTGCGCAGGTTTTAGGTATGAGAAAAGACTTCAGCATGTGAGTGGTCACGCTTCCTCCCAACCCCTAGTCCAGGATGAAGGCAGCCAGGTGGTGGTGACGCGGGGAAAGGCGGGGGAGGAAGCAGCAGCACTGGCAGTAGAAGGAAGGAAGTACTGTTCGACTTGTTTCATTAGGAGATGCCCAGAGGAGGCTTCAGCTGCTGGAGCTGAGCGTGCGGGAGGGAGGGAGTGGTGAGGACAGCAACCTGACTGGAGAGGCCACGAGGGGCGCAGGGCAGGCCTGGCTGCTGGGTTCCAAGCGAGGCAGGTTGGGAGTGCTAACTGGATTTTTTATTTTTATATCAAGACACTGTGTTTAAAATTTTTACAAAGGACAAACTCCATGGGTTTCCGTTAGTGTTTTAAGAACTTTTCTTAGAAAAAAAAAAAAAAGCCAACAACAACAACAACAAAAAAAAAAACACTGCCGTTTTGAAAGAGAAATGACAGACACGAAAGAGACTATAAAGAGGATGGGGTGAATATCTGATAGCATTTCCCTAAGGGCAGAGGCAGAACCCAGATTCTACACCTGGGGACCCAATTATGGCATGACCTCCACAGTACCTTGTATTTCAACACGAGGGTCCCCTGGTCTAGCCAGGCTAATGCTGCTGGCCTGCGAGGGAAGCAGGTCATCCTGCAGGCTTCTGCAGCCCTCACAGGGACAGGAGACAGTTGGAGATCTCTTCTCGACGCGATGGCCCTCCATCCCCATCCTCCGCTAGCCCCTTCCTCTGTTCACCCCATAGTCTTGTGCGCATCCATCTCTTTCATGGGGGCTGTACCCCTTGGTCTGATTATGCGAGCACTGGGAGTCCGGAACCAGACAGCACTGGGCCTGGAGCCCTCTCTTCCAGAGCCTCTTAGCACTCATGGGTTGGAGAAGCATTTGTTCCAAAATTAAAAAAAAAAAAAAAAAATCAACAAAAACAAGACCCAGAAAAAAGACTAAGTCTGGGGAGGAAGAGCTACTTTGCTCTTTAAAGCTCCCAAGTCTGGAGTTGGTCGATGGTGTAGTTCCGAGAAAGGCCGAAGGCGAGCACCAAGGGGGTGTCCACGTCTTGCTTTCGGGCCCCCAGGAGTGTCTGTGTTCAGGCTCAGGGGAGCTGGCGTCAGCTGCTGTTCCACGGTCCGCAGTCTGCCGAGGACTCATCTGCATCCCCATCTGAAGGGTTTATTCAGGTTTACCTTCGGATTTGTGTCTTTGTCCATGCAGGTGCATGTCCACATCTGTCTATGCTTGTGCAGATGGGTCTGCTGCCGGGCGTGGGTGAGTGCGTATACACATATGTCTGTGTGCGTGTGCGTGTATGTGCGTGTGCGTGTGCGTGTGTGTACTGGGGAGGGAGGGGCCGGGAGTGAGCTGCGCTCCGGGCTGGAGCTATACTCGGGTGGTGGAGTGTGAATGGGGCAGCCCGGTACTGTTGAACCCTGCAGCGAAGGTGTTGTAGGGGTGCAGCGTCTGCACCAGGGAGTTGGGGATCATAGTGATGGTGTTGGGGGTCATGAGTGGGATGTCATCAGGGGAGCGCCGTAGGGTCAGCGTGTAGTCGGGCAGCGCAGTGAGGCGCAGCGTGTCGTGGGGGGGGCCGGCCTCACACTCATGGTGAGTGGGGCCCAGCTGTAACGCTGCCAGCTCCTCCTCAGGAGCAGCTCCCAATTCAGGGGCCCCGGGTCCCCTCTGGGGGCTAGGCTGCCGCAGGGGCTCCTGGCGCCGCTTGTCCTTGCGATAGTAGAGGGCAGCAAAGGCCAGAACGTTGAGAAACAGGAGGGAGGCCCCCACGGCGATGGTGACACTCAGTTCAGTGGAGTAGTCGCGAGGGTTCTCCACCAGGAGAGGCCCCGCGTCCTGGTCCCCGTTCCAGGAGCCCTGCGCGTTCTCGTTGCTGTAGGCCGGGGAGATGGCTGGCCGCTTGGTGCTCCAGGCCTTGCCGTTGGGCCTGCGGGTGACGTGCGAGCTGTGCGTGGTGTCTGGGGGCGGCACTTTGGTGGTCGTGGACGTGTAATGGAACATGTCGTGCAGATTGTACAGGTGGGGCACCAGGTGTTTCCAAAAGGCCACTTTCGTGGCTCGGTAATGATCGCGGACCCGGGGTTTCAGCCCGATGTGGAGGTAGAGCTGGTCTCGGGGGTTGTACTTGGACCAGGCTACTTCCTCAAAGCGGTTGGCTTTTGTGTGAATGAATTTGGTGTCCTGGGGAACTGGCTTGTTAGGATCCCTGAAAACCACATGGAAATCTGGGGTCACCACTCTACCTGGATAAAAGAAAGACCCAGCCACATTCCTCTCACCACACCGACCCCTAAAAACCTCTTACTGAATTGAAAACGTCCCACCATTTCCATATTTTTTTTTTTTGAGACAGGGTCTCACTTTGTGGTTCAGGCTGGCCCTGAGCTCAGCCTCCAACTCACATCACAGCAATCCTCCTGCCTCTGCCTCCCGAGTGCTGGGATGACAGGCGTGAGCCACCACGCCCGGCTCTGTGCTATGTGGTGTTGATTGCTGCTGGGGTGAGTCTCCACACCCAGTATTGTATGTGGTTACTAGGGAATTGAACCCGGGTCCTTGTGCTTGCAAGACAGGCCCCGGAACCACTGAGCTAACTCCCTGGCCCGTCATTTCCATGTTTATCAGAGTTCCTCCTCCTGTTCCCAGCCGTCTTTCCCCTGGGCTTGAACTCCTAGTCTCCACTGCGGGCATCAAGAGAAGCAAATCATTCTCACCTGGGCTTATCCACTAGGATCTAGCTGGAGACTCTGTCTCCCCCTGGGCTACTAAGCACCTATGGATCTTTCTTCTTCTCATGATGCTGGGGCTCGAACCCAGTGCCTACACATGAGCTGCATCCCTAGCCCCTTTTCATTTTTTATTTTGAGTCAGAGTCATGCTAAATGTCTAAATTATCTAGGCTGGACTGGAACTTGTGCTCTTCCTGCCCCTGTCTTCCAGCATGTTAGGACTACAGACAGGAGCTTTTACATCCAGCTATATCCGGTGATCTTTTCAGCTTTCCAGTTTTGCCACGGGCCCTGTAGAGACTCCTTCCGAGACGTATTTTGCTCCCACATCCCTTACCCTCTGACCAGCTAACCTGGAATTCCACGGTTCTGCCAGCACCTTGCTCCCTACAGAGTCCTGCTGCTCCCACACAGTTTTTCGTTCGTGGTGCTGGGAATGTGACCCAGGGTCTTGAGCACGTTAAGCAAGTGCTCTACCACTGAGCTACCACTTCTACTTTCAGGCCTTTCAACAATAATAACAATTTTGTGGTACTGGAAATTGAACCCAGGACATTTGCTCTGAGGTACATCTGTATCCTTTTTTTATACTTTTAAATTTTGAGACAAATTTTCACTAAATCACCAAGTTGCTCAGGCTGGGCTGGAACTTGTGATCCTCCCGCCTCAGCCTTCCGGAGTGCTGGGAGTACAGGCCTGTGCCACTTTGCCCAGCTGGACACAAATTTTGAAGGAAAGGGCATAAAATCTCAAAAAGGGGAGACAGGGAGGAGAGTGAAGTGATTAATCAGCAACATTTGGGGAATATCGTGGGAAGGAAGAAGAGAGGGGAGCTGAGGGGACGACATGCTGGGATCTCAAAGAAGAAAAGAAACCAATTTTCTCCTTACCCAGTCTTGGCAAAGTTGGTCCAATAGGTCATGACGACAGCGCTGAGCATAACATCATTTTTGGAGAAGTTGCAGGGGAAAAGGTCAGTGGGACCCACCATAGGGACCCCGAAAACATAGGGAACTTCATCCCCATGAGCTGCGTCTGACCAGGCAGGTTTCATGAGGCTCTGGCAGTGATGGTAGAAGGCGTAGAAATAAGTAGGCGAGCCGTAGCGGGCATGTAGGTCAGCCGTCACCACTGAGGGCTCCACCCACTGGTGGTCAGTGAAGAGTGCCACTAATGTTTTACGACGGGTCTCAGGGTTGTCACGGTCTGCCCAGTCTGTGTACATGAACTTGATGGTTTCTCGCAGGGTGTCTTTACCCTCCGGATAGCCATACAGATTGTCCACAAAGTTAGAGACAGAATAGTCGAAATCGGTGCCAGAGACACCATCCTCAGGGTCTACCACCCCTTCCACAAACTTGAGACCCTCACCCTGATTGACACCTAGCATGATGTCATAGTTGAGGAACTCGCCCTGTTCCATGAGGATCTCAGGGTCATCGGGGATGACATCACCATCGATCACAGGCCCAAAGGCCACGTGGTAGCGGGCTGGCTGGATGTCCTGCTCTACCAGCTCCTTGGCGCTCTTTTGCCGAAGACAGTCCACCATGTCCACAGTATCGAGCACGTTACAGCCCACTTTGTCTGCCAGAAGGCTGGTGTACTTTACTGGCTGATAGTTCACAGCCCAGCTGGACAGAGCAGAGCCACTCTGGATGATGGCCCTCTGGAAAAGCCCTACAGAAGATAGGTGGCATCGGGTCAGATCTGTCATGTGACAGAAGCCACTAAACATCTTATTGCTTTGTCACAGAGGCTGCCCTATGGTTTGAATGGGCCAGCAAGGAGGAATGACCTTGTGATGGGGGAAAGGTTAGGACCAGAAAAGGGATTGCCAGCCCCCATCCCTGCCTAATCCTCTGCCTGGTTCTGCCATTGCTTCCCTGCCCTGGTGAGATGGTTGGTAATTTGGGGGTTAAGGAAATGCCAGGGAGAATTAACCTCTTGGGTCCCAGACATCAGCTTCCTTATCCTCCCTTCTCTTTACCCTCCTCCTCTTGCTTCCTGCCCAGCTGGGCCCAGCTCTGTGCCAGCGCACCACCAGGGAGCTGGCGCTCACACCACAAAGGGGTCTTTTTTATAAGAGATGAGAAAGGCAGGCAGGAGAGAGCCCACATTCTGGGGGTTTGGGGAAGGATCCCGAGAGCAAAGGCCTTGGGCTCCGACAGCCTGGGCACGTGCCCTGTCAGTCTGTAGCCTCGGCAGAGACTCTCCTTTTGCTGAAGCTACTGATGCCTCCCATCCAGATCTCCTCCTTGCCAAGAGGAAAGTCAGTCCCTCAAACTCAGAAAGAAGATGATTCTTCTCCATCTAGGAAAAAAAAAGGTATCGTTCTCTTTCTGGTCCCGCATTTCCAAAGAATTTTGGGAATTTTGCCTCAGGCACATGATTCCATTGCTCTCAGAGAAAGGCGGTTTGCATAGGTAGAAGAGAGAGAGAGAGAGAGAGAGAGAGAAACAGAGATTACTACTGAAGAGACAGCCTCATCTTCTCAGAGATTATTCTCCATGAGATAATTTCAGAAAGGCAAAGAGAACAACTCTTGATCCCCCCTTTCTGTGTGGTGCTGGCGATCAAAACCAGAATCTTGAGCATGCTACTCAAGTACTCTATCACTGACCTATGCCCCCGTCCTCCTCCTCTTTCTTTAGAGGCGTAGACCTTAATCTTCCCTCACCAGAGCAGTCTCGGGAGGGTACACAGAAGTTCTAAGTCAGAGAAGGTGACTCTTCTTTCTCAGAGACATGTCTTCTTCAAAGACAGCCCGCTATCTTCCTGTGAGAATATGACTGACTCATGGGGTTGATTTCAATGCAAAAAGAGAATGTGTCCTTGCTCACAGATTTCCTTACTTCAGAAAAGGGCATGTGTTTCAGGGAGATCTTTTCTTCTTGAGATGCTCAGCTTTGCTTCTCAGAGATAGAATGCTCCCTGTAATCTTGAGATGGAAAGAACAATCCCAGTCAAGTGAAAAGGGGCCCACTGAGGCCCTTGGAAGGATCGCTGGTAGAGGGACACACAACCAGGAGAGAGGCTAAAATGAGTCTCCCTTCGGGGCGCTGTACAGCACAGGACAGACTGTAGCATCTCAGAGGAGGCCCACGCACAGGCCAGGGACTCGCACTTCACAACCACCTCCTGCTCAGAAACATTCCACCTCTTGTACAGACTTGTTCTTCGGAGAGAAAGGCAGACAATGAGTGTTTCTTACACCTAAAAATTAATTTCCACCTTAGATCTCGACTCCGAAGTAACATGTCCTTGTCATACTAAACGATTGTCCTTGCCCACAAAGAACCATTATCCCTTCAGAGAGAGGTACACTATGCAGTGTCCCAAACCAGTGACGGTGAGCCTTTGAGAGCTCTCAGTGATAACAAATAGCCGACTGTAGTGTGCGTGCCATAGGTTCACCACCACTGGTCCCCAGCGAAGCTACCATGCCAGAAGGATGGACATGCGAGTCTCTCCTTCCTCCTCTCACATTAGAAGTGCTGCTTCCCCCAGAGAACCATTTCCTTTCCATGTGTCCCCGGGGACTGTGTGGAACTAACTCCCTGGCTGCTCTTAGGGCACAGAGTTGGGCATCGTGGATCTTGGAAGGCTGGACAGCCAGCATTTGGCTAGTCCGTGTTCTGTCCCAAGAGCTACTCACCCTCAGAGTGATGTGACAGTGTCAAGAGGCTGACACAGGAGGCGCCGATGCCTGAGCCAAAGACGGTTATGCGGCGAGGATCTCCTCCAAAGAAGGCGATGTTCTCACTCACCCAGCGGAGGGCCTGGATTTGGTCAAGGAGTCCATAGTTTCCTTTGGCAGCCTGATCTCCAGTGCTCAGGAAACCTAGATTCAACAAAGGGCATGAGGATAGTGAAGGGGTAGGGATGGAAGGTTTGGGTTGGGGTAACAGGCAGGAGTTTCATTTTAAAAAATTGTTTCTGAGACAAGGTCTCACTCTGTAGCTCAGGCTGGCCTTGAACTCACTGTGTACCCCAAGCAGCCTCAGACAGCAGTCCTCCCGCCTCAGGCTCCCTAGTGCTAGGATTATAGGTGTGAGCCACCACGCCCAGCAGAATAACTATGGGGCCACAGAGCCCTTCCCAGTGTGCTGACATGACCACTGAACCTTTCTGCAAGGTCCAGACCACCAAAACAGAGAGCTGGTTTCCTCCTCCTCCTCATTACCCAGGTGGAAGGAGGGATCTCCACATCATTGCACGTGGCTGCCTCCCCCAAGGAGAAGAATTAAACTACAGGAACCACAGACGATCATAACTAAGTGTCCCCTGCTCTGACACACTACCCAGGGGCATGACCTTAGTGTCTGTGGAAAGAGAAGAGATCTTAAAGTCAGAAAAACTTTGCTTAGAATCCTGACTCTGTCATAGCCTAGCCTCATGGTCTTGGGCAAGATATTCAAAATCTCTAGGTCATAGTTTCCTCTTCTGCAAAATAGGGATAAAAATACCTCGTACCATTTTAGCAAGGATAAAACGAGCATAAGGCCGGCAGATTGCAGATCTCCAGTTACTTATCTCTCCTTCCTGCTTGCTGTGAAGTGAAGATTCCCCAAAGGCAGC
>PVIR01030496.1:0-20212 GCA_004026965.1 Petromus typicus | reverse complement strand
TGTGTGTGTGTGTGTGTGTGTGTGTGTGTGTGTGTGTATGTGTACGTGCATGGGCAGGTTACTGGCAACTGAATATATGGCCTTTGCACTGAGTGATATCTCCAGCTTTTTAAATTTTTCAGAATTTGAAATAAGGTCTTCAAGTCATTAAATTACCTGCACTGGGCTTGAATTTATAGTCCTGCTACCTCAGACTCCCCGAGTACTAGAATTACAGGTACATGCTACCAAAACCTGGTGTATTTTATTTTCATAACAATTTTGTGACCATTAGGTAAGGAACCACACAGCCATCTACACTCTAGTGAAACCACATGAATAACTTGGCCAAATTCACAACAGAAATTAAAATTACACATTTTCTGGCTCCTGGTTTGGATTTCCTTCTATTTATCACAGTACCACTCATCATCCACTAAGGATCAGAAAGGGGCTCTTTACCCACCTCAGAGAACTTTTCTTATCTATTCTTGGACAGCACAGATATTTATGCTTATTGAAGGGCTTTGTTGTTGAAATCAGGCCTTTTGTTCTATATTCTCACAGAGATCCCTTCTTACAACACACTGTACAGAATCACCTTGATCCTCTTTGGGGGATCTTTTTACCTACAAAGGTAAGAAGTTCTGTGAGAAGTGACAAAAGAAGAGAGAACTCAAAAGATTACTTCATTGAATGGCAAACTCTGATGAAAAGTATTAAAATTTCAACTAATTTCTCAGCCATCTGGTTTTCATTTCTCTATATAACAATGTACTCTTAGAAAACATTCACCTACCAACTTCTACCATATGTATGATGCAAATCATATATATAAAAACTCAGAGACCCTGTGCAATTATAACAAAGAAAGCGCAGCTATCATCTCCAAATCAGTGAACATTATCAAATAAATATAACTCCACTCTTAGTGTTGCTGTTCAACACTGTGCCAAAGCTCTTAGGAAAACAATTAGGGGTAAAATGTAAAAGGCTTACAGACTGTAAAGGACAAAAATAAAATTAGCTCTTTGTTGGTATCAATATTTTATATAGAAAATCCAAAACAATTACAAAAAACTGTTAGAGTTAGTAAAGGAATTCTATGAAGATTTAAGGTACAAGAATGTAAATACATAAATTCCAAATATAATCTGAAGATAAAACCACAAGACAGTTCCACCTTTAACAGTATTAAGAATAGGAATATGTGTAGCAAACAATTACAAAACTATACAATATTACTGCAAGAAATTAAATGTGTAGAAAAACAGAAGGTCATTTCTTCTTCATTGACTAGACAGTTGAATATGATCCACAGATGTAATGCAGTGCATACTGCAATTCCTGCTGCCTCTTTTGTAAAAAGTGATTTAGAGTGCAAAAGTAATTACAAAAGATCTAAGAACCAAAAACAATCTTGAAAAAAAAAAAGCAGAATAAAGTTGAGGAACTCTTCCTGATTTTACGACTTGCACCTGTAGAGTGGTACTCAAAACAATGTGGTACTAGTATAAGGACAGATGTATTAACTAGTGGCATAGAATTGAGACTAGAGGAGTAACCCCTTGGTTTTTGCTAGGGTACCAAGAAAACTCAAAGATGGACTCAACAGGATTTTCAACAAATGTTACTAGACTGACACGACATCCATATCAAGAGAAATGAAACTGGACCCATACTCTATACCTTACACACAAGCTGATTAAAGTAGTCATAGTTCTTAATGTAAAGGCTAAACTATATAGGTCTTAGGAAAAATAGAGTTAAATCTTCATGATCCTAAGTTGGATACAACCTATTTGTATACAACACACATAAAAGGCAATTAAGTTGATTTGGACTTTATCACAATGAAAAACTTGCAACATTATCAAAGTGATTAGGCAACCCCAAGAATGAAGGAAAACATTCTTAAATTACCTTATACTGGACTTAAATCTAGACTATATATCAATTTCCTACAATTCAATCATAAAATATGAAATAACTGAGTTAAAAATGGGCAGAGTCTGAATAGTTATTTCACCAAAGAAGATATAACAATGATTCCTTAGCATATGAGGGATATTCAACTTTCTTTAGTCATCAGAGAAAGACAAAGAGCACATAGAAATGCTATTGATACTTGAATGGTAGTGATACAAAGATAGATAAGCATAGATAATAACAAGATGTGCACACGTGAGCACCCTCACAAATTAATGTAACCTTCCTGAAAATCAATTTGTTTCTTAATTACCTTTGCTATCACTGAGACATGATACCCAACATCCAAATTTATAGGAGAGGTTTAATTTGGTTCATAGTTTTAAGAGGTTCAGTTCATGGCAAAAAGAAGCAGCAGAGCAAAGATGTTTGGTCACGGTGACCTGGAAACACAGCAGGGAGCATGACTAGAGGGGAGGTAGTCAAGGACCAGATATAAAACCCAAGGTGAAGTCTTCATGACCCTTTCAGTTATACATCAAAGTCTGTTTATTAATCCCAACAGTGGTTCCCAAGTTGACTGGGTTGGCACAACTATGCTTAACTACCACAGTCTGGCAAGTCCTCATAAAGTTACGATGGTAATATAGATTTTCTACATGATCCATTATTTCTATTCCTAGGAGATACATTTACACGAAACCTTCATGTGAATATTCATCCGTATCTCATAATATCTTTAAAGATGTGAAGGACTGATTTGTGCAGTACAACATGGATGAACCATTATATAATGTGAATAAAGTAACTCACAGAAGTCCACATATTGTATAATTCCATTTATATCAAATATCCATAGATGCAGAAAATTATATAGGCCAACCGAGAAGCAAATGAGAAGTCTTGGGCATAGTGGTGCATGATATAATTCCAGAACCTTGGGGGTCTGAGGCAGGAAGAATACCAGTTTGAGCTGAGCCTGGGCAACTTGGTGACTTAATGAGACTATATCTTAAAACTTAAAACAAGAGAGAGGAGCTGAAGATGTAGTTTAGCGTGAAGGCCTTGGGTTCAGTCCCCAATACCACAATAAAACAAATCGTGAGGCTTCTCATTGGAGGGTTAAAAATGTTTTACAAGCACTTGTGGTACTGTTTATATGTTTCTGAATATTCTCAAAATCATTGAATTACACACATTAATATTTATACTTTCATTAAAATTAGGTAATAAAATTGTCATAATTATAAACAAAAGTATAATGTTGGAGGGAATTAGTTTATCTGATTTATAAGAACATTCGAGTCTGTGCAACTCTGTCCTAATATGGTTTATACCTTGCACTCGTGGGCAATGAGTTTTCATTCCCTAGGCCTTGGATTCAGCACTAGCATTACATTGAGTGATTGCTTTTCTAGCTTTACAGTCCTTCCTCTTTCCCTCAAATAAAATGTGAAGTGGGAGCTCAATGTATAAAGCAGAGAGAAATTTCTCTTGTCCAAATAGGGGTGGAGGTTCTGAGTCCCACTTGTTCAGGCATTTTCTTAGAGTACTTCCCTGTAGCGTCCTCAAGTAGCTACTGCACACTCCAGGCTCAATGGTGTTCCCTAGAATGCTGGTAAAAACCAACCTAATTGGGCTCCCCAATACCTTCCATCCTTAGCTTTACAGTGTCCAAAGACTTGCAGTAGAGTTTTACTACTAAAGAAGGTAGAACCTATGTTGCAAAGAAGAACAGGGTAAAAATCAGGGACAGATCATTCAACTGGCCTGGGAAATAAAGAGAGAGGCTTTTAAGAGAATAAAGAGTGAAATGTAAAGGACTCGGGTTTTGGATCAGTGGGGCCATGCCTGCTGGGCAAGTGCAAGGTCCTGAGTTTGAGTCCTGGTACAGAGAAAAAGATAAAAATAGTGAAATCAAACATAAAGATCCACATTAAGTTGATTTTTAAACCATCAGTAAGGAAGCAAAGCTAAACTTCTATGGTACAATGAAGCATGAAGCTGGCTGAAGAATTATTCTTAGTGAGATATAGTAGTCTCTTCTCTGCTGCTGTAAAGAATCTGAGGCTGAGTATTTTATATAGTGATGAGGCCTATTTAGATCATAGTTCTGGAGGTTCAAGAGCATGGGCCAGCTTCTGCCTGGCTCTAGCAAAGACTCCATTTGACTGGCAGTAAGTGAGGAGAGTGTGGGAAAAAGAGGGCACATGGCGACGCAGGAAGCAAAACCAGGAGTGGCCAGTCTTGATCTTTTTTTTAAAACAACTCACACTTGTAAGAAATGACTCCCTCTGTGAGAACAGCATTAATTCTTCTGATGGTGCATTTCACTGGTGACCTTATGACCTCTTACTCGTCCCCACAACTCTCCCATCGCCACGCTGTGGACCAAGCTTCCAGCACATCAGTCTGGGAGACACATTTCCACCACTTCCAAGCCACGAAACAAAGGAAAGGTATTTGCCAATGAAAATTTCTTTCTGGATCCTGATGACTTATTTGATGAGACACTAATTGTCTTGCATTAGAGAGTGGCAGGAATTTGAGTGTACTGGAAGGCCTTGGCAATAAGGAAGTGCAGCTAATAAGCTGATAGAAAGATATTTGTGCTTATGTGATAGAAATCCTCTGACACTCCTACCAAATTCTGAATTAAGTTTGCGCTCCACACTCTAATGATGGATGCTTTAACTAGAAGGTCAGGCTAATGAGTGAAGTCGTCTAGGCTACTATCCTTCTCCTTTATATTAGAAGTGATGAGATTTTATTTCATGTGTGTGGTGGTTAGAAACCTGACAACAATCAGGATTGATGCTCTGCACACTGTCATTTTACTGGAGAGATTAAATAGTTGAACTGTGATCACAAACTGTGAGGAAGCTATGGGTGAAGCACTTCTGACAGCAATCCTGGCAAGAGAGGTGGTCTGATGGGAGGCATCTCATGCTAAACATCAAGAAGATACAGACAGTGCATAAACTCAGATCCAAGGCCGTGGCATGTGCCGCCCACGATGCTGCATATCCAGGGAGATGCTGATCTCTTCTGGCTGCCCTAAGCCTCTTAAAAATAGCCACAGACATACATGGGGCACTCTTAGAGTCAGAGGATTAGGAAATACACTCTTTCTTCCAGGCTTTATGGAGCTTGGTGATTAATTTCCCTTAGCAGATTGGTATCAATAAAACTCTCTTTTTTTCCCCAGTGAGTTGTTTTAGACCCTCAGAAAAGCAAATTGTGCTTTCCTCTTAACTTGGAAAGAGAAATCCATTCCATACATTTCTTCTTTTTGCCTACCAGAGGGTAGTGACTGGGGGAGGCTATGGAGAAAGGAAGTTTTGAGAACACTATGCAAGAAAGTTCACACACATTGAATCACATACAGGAAGGCACACAGTGTGCGTGGGTTTGGCACATGCTGACTCCATGTCTGCCATGCTTGTGAGAAAATACAGTACTTTTTACAATGTTGGTTGATCTTGCTTTTGGCATGTGATTAAAAAAAAAAAAGATTTTCACTTTGTGATGATTTTACAGAAGGCGCATTTGTTTATCAGAGTCAGGATCTTCCAGGTCTTGGCCTCTGAACCATTTTTACCAAAGTCTCCCCACAGACAGAGGGAAGAGTTGAATTCTAGTCACATACTCTCACTTCACCTACTCACCCTGACCTCATGTTCCTGAAAAAATCTCTCCAGGGCAGCAGCTCCTGCTTTGACAACCGCTTTATCCTACTTGGCCATGTCACTTCACTCCACGGCCATTCTTCATGACCAGTCCACAGTTATTCCAGTTGGAGTCTGAAGCTTTTGTGAGGTCATTTGTTTGTAGCTGCCACTGCCCTGGATAATGTTCAGTTATATCCTGAGGGATATAACTCAGGACCCTGCTTCTTTTTCTACCCTTTTAGGATGTTTCCATTCTGAAATTCTCACTCTAAGACTTATTATTGAAACAAGCACCATCTTATCTAAGCTGTGGTTTTCCTGTGGTTTTGGTCTTTGGGAGGATCAGAGTCACTGTAGGGCTTATGAATGCACAGATTCCTGTGCTAGAACCTGACTGCATAACTGTGCCAAGGAGGCTGCCTGAGAATTTGCTTTTCTTACAAGTTAGCCGGTACAGTCGAGGTTGGCCCAGGATTCATGTGCTGCTTTATACACTGGAGAGAAAAGGAACATTGCAAACACGTGTTAGTTCTATATCTTTTCTAAGTGCTGGGACCTCTAGTCACAATCACATTTTTAGAGATAACAATAGATAAGATATTTTGACACTTATAATTCCATATTTATGCCCTCTTCTATTAACCTGATCTTCCTTAATTTTTTCACTTTTATTTTCCTTTTCTTCCTGTTTCCAAGTCTGAGTCAAAAGAACTCCATGTCCCCATCAATCAATCAATCAATCAATCATTTAATCAATCATCCAAACATCCAGCAAATGTATGACTTGATGCTTTTATCAGTATTTCCAACAACTGTCAAATACACCCATGCAGAAGAATGTACAAGAGATGGGCAGAGGATGGGGAGAAGCTGACAGTCTCTCTCTCTTTAGTTTCCGAATGTCTGCATTGGCTTTCTAGTTAGAAGGCTGTGTTCTGCTTTGTGGCAGGATGCTAGTTTGCTCATAGAGACTTCCCACAAAAGGGATTTCTGGTTCTCCCACTTTGTACACAGACTTCAACTTGGAGTTGAAAGTCCCTAAGTTCAAGGACATTTATTACCTTTATCATTTTAGTACAGAAAATTGGGACTTAATAGAATTTTAGCTAGTCACTCAGTTGTGAGGTAAAGGGACATGTCTAGCTGAAGAATGGAGCTTTTCTGGTCCTTATTTTCTTTTAATTCTTCTTTAGTTCCTAGAGAGAACTGAAACTTGTCATATTGCTAAGGTAAAGAAGTACATATTTTGATATTCTACTAGGGTATTTCTGCAGTAAACTTTTTCAGGCCCTGACATCCTACAAGCCCAGATGTCAATCATTTCTAATGTGCACAGTCTCTTCACCCCTACTGTGTAGATGTGGCTACCACTTGAAAATTATAGCAAGTTCATCTCCAGGCTTTATTAAGTCATCCTTAGAAATATATGAACACTTCTGGTGTGTTTGAGCATGGGAAAAATTAAATCATTCTTTAGAGTTAGCCTGCTGAGCAAGAAAAAATAAAGAACAACTCACTAAAGGGGAAAAAGTGACAAAAATTACAATCCTTCATGTTTTCTAATTCTAACTGTATAATAGTCTCTTGATATAAGTGCTATTCATTGTGTTGATGATTCTTACCATTGATCCATTAAACCCCTCAGTTATGCAAACACAAAGACTGGAAAACCGGAGAATATATGGATATAACTAAACCGCATTCAAGTGCTTGAATTAGATCAATTCAAAGATACTCTTAACTATTCTTCTATTACCTGATTTGGGGACTATCAGGAATGATAGGCAGCTTCCAATTAATATGCTAAGTAATGATTTACCATGGGACAGAAAATTAAAATATAACATTTTGCTTATCACAATGTTTTAAGATTTCCTGATCATTATGAATATTGTGTTTTTAGCTATCCATGTGTTGGTTTTTCTATGAACATACCTCTAGCTGGATTGTTAGATGACACAGTAATTCCACTCTGGGAAGCCCTGATTCAGAGAGTCCACATGAGATAATCTGTTACTTTCTTTTCATTTTTAATTTTTTAAATCTTTATTGGTACATTACATATACACATCATGATTGCACTCCATGATGGGGATTTGTACCAGTGTAAGACACAACTTAATTCTCATTTTTTCCCATAGCCCTACCCACCCTACCGCCCCATATACATAATCTGTTACTTTCTAAAAGGACATTAACTGCATAGAATTAACTATCTGCAAATTAAAATTTTTAAATTAATGATCACTTAGTACATTCCTCAGATAATCAAATTAGAAATGTTACATTGAGGTTTTCCACTGAATGGCCCTGCACCTCCCACACACTTGGACTGTGACAGAGGACTAAGGAAACAAACTAGGCAAGTAAGGTACAGTGGCTGGTGCAGTGGGTGCTGGTAGGAAGGTTTACCTGCAGCACTGTTTGCCACTGCTTGGCCTTGTACCTCCCTGACACCTGGGGTCATGCAGTGGATCTTGGCAAGAAGGCCCCAGTGCTATCAACCAGCATTCAGGTCTATAGGTTTTTTGTTACCAGGTTAAAAACAGAAGGCCTTGGAATCTGTATTTCTTGTGGACCAAATTGGACATGGCTGTTACATGGGGTAGAGCCTCCAGAGACACCACCTACTTCTTTGTGGACTGAGAATAAGTGCAGCAGTGGTACTGGGACCAAGACAGAGGCTTTTGGTGAGTTCACCACATCAAAATAACACTCACTGGAAGAGTGAAGGAATCCTGTTGATCACAGCAATGAAGTGAGATTACTTAAGGGCCTTTCCAGATCGAAGAGAGACAACCCAGGAAGTAGCCATCTCCTAAGGGTTCCAAATATTAGGATGAAAAAGACTTGCAACAAACGTTATCCAGACAGCAGGCAAGAAATTCAATCAATATAAGTAAGGACAAAGGAACTGGAAGGAGAGAAAATTCAAATGCCCAGGTACAAAGATCATCACCACAGGGGAATTCAAGGAAAAAAGAAATGGAGCAAATTGAAGCTCAATCACCAGGACTCTGAGATGGTAACAAAAGCAGATCTAGTTAAATAGATATCAGAACTGATCTCTAAAATGAAAACAGAGGTACTATCCACAGTGTAAGATATGACTAATAATGCTAAAGAGATCAGGGGCATGATACTATCTGAAATGAAAAAAGCAATGGAACCTTTTAAACAGCTTCAAGCAGAGTTCCAGATGATTAAAAATGAGAATAAAAATTTGCAAAGTAGGATGAAAGAAGCTGAGAAACAAACTTCAGACCTACAGAACAAGATAGCAGCAAATGAACAGGAAAGACATGATTTATGAAAAACAGCAAGGGACCATGAGAAATCAATCCAACAGCTCCTAGACATTTTGATGAAGAATAACAGAAGATGGAGTCACCGAGGAAGCAGGAGAAAATACAAAAGGCATAAAAAACTGTTCACAGAGATAATGGCAGAAAACATCACTGGAAAAATTAAAGAACTGGATATACATATAAATGAGGCATACAAGACTCCTAACAGCTGTGATATTAAAAACAAACAAACAAACAATAACAACAAAAAAACTACACCTAGGCATCAAGGTACCGAATATTCAAAACAAATAAACAAACAAAAAACAACAAATAAACAAACAGAACAAAACAAAACACCCCAAATACTGAAAGCAGTTAGAGAAAAGAAATAAAATGACATACAATGGGAAGCCCATCAGGATTACAGTAGACTTTTCAATGCAAACACTCAACACAAGGAGAGCCTAGAGTGAAGTATTTCAAGCACTGCAGGAAAACAACCTCTAATCTAGACTAATGTATCCAGAAAAACTATCTTTCAAAATCGATGGGGAAATAAGATACTTCCATAACAAAGAACATTTGAAAATCTTCACAAATACAAATCCTGCACTTAAAATCATTCTAAGGAATGGTTTTTCTGTCTTAGAAAAAAAATATGAAAATCATAAACCCATTGGACCCAGGAGAGTAAATCCATTGAGAAAGACAAGAAACTGAATGGAAAGGGTAAAAGCAAAAAATAAAAAGAGCTAAGAACAGGAAAACATTATGACAGGTTGTAATCAGTTCATGTTAGTCATAACCATTAATGTCAATGGCCTCAATATGCCAATTAAATGATACAGATGGCAGAACAGATTAAGAAGCAAAAGCCTAAAACTTGCTGCATATAGTAAACCCACCTTATTCAGACAGAAAGCCATAGACTGAAAGTAAAAGGATGGAAAACAATTCTCCATGCAAAAACAAACTGCAAAAATGCAGGTGTGGCTATCCTATTCACAGAAAATATAGACTTAACCACTCAAACTGATTCAGAGAGATAAGGAAGGACATTACATTCTCATACAGGGAACAACCTAAGAGAAAGCAATGACATTTATAAATATTTACATACCAAATCCTAGTGCACCCAACTATATAAAACAAATATTAATATATATGAAAAAACAGATAAGCACTAAAACAACAGTCATAGGGGACTTTAGTAGCCTGCTATCACAGAGAGATTGACTTGTCAAAAATTAATAGTGAAATACTTGAGCTAAACCAAATTTTTGAACAAATGGACTTAATAGAAGCTTACAGAGTATTTCACCCCACAAAGTTAGAATATATATTCTTCTTGGTTGCGCATGTATCATTCTCCAAACTAGACCACATCTTAGTTCATACAACAGGTTTAAGTAAATGCAGTGAAACTAAACTTATTCCCTGTATACTGTCAGACCATAGTGCCTTGAAATTGGAGCTAAATATCAAAAGAAACTCCAAGATCTTCACAAATACATGAAAATTGAATAACACTCTGATTAACAACCAATGCACCATAGAATAAATTAAATAAAAATTAAATAGTTTTTACAATTAAATGATAACCCCAGTACAACATACAGGAATTTATCAGACATAATAAAAGCAGTTCTATGAAGGAAATTCATAGCAGTCAACACCTACATAAGGAAAACAGAGCACGCTCAAATAAATGATCTAATGCTGGACCTCAATCAACTAGAAAAAGAGAAGCAAAACAAACCCAAAGCCTGAACTAGGGTGGAGATTATAAAGATAAGAGCAGAAATCAATGCAATAGAAACTAAGAGAAAAAATAAAAAACAACAGTGAATCAAAGAAATGATTCTTTGAAAGAATAAACAAAATTGTCAGACCCTTAGTCAACTTTATCTAACAAAAGAAAATGCTCAAATCTATGCTTTTATGAATGAGAAGGGGGAAATAATCGTACATTAAGCAGAAGTCCAAAGGAATATAAACACCTACTTTGAAAATTTGTAAGATGAAATTTGTAAGATTAAAAATGTAGATTAAATGGATAGATTCCTAGATACATATGAACTTCCAAAGTCAAATGAAGAATATACAGAATGTTAAACACCCCAGTATCAAGTTGTGAAATTGAATATGTAATTTAAAAAAAAAACCTACCGACAAAGAAAAACCTTGGCCCTAATGGCTTTACTGCTGAATTCTACAAAACAAGAAGACTTAATGCCACCACTTCTCAAACTCTTTAATGAAATTGAAAAGGAAGCAATGCTCCCAAATTCATTCTTGGAAGCATCCATTACATTGATTCCAAAAGGAGAAAGACCTAACCAAAAAAATCGAACTATAGACCAATTTCCTTGATGAATATTGATACAAAAATCCTCAATAAGATACTGGCAAATAGAACACAGAGAATTACCAAGAAGATCATACACCCTAACCAAGTTAGAATCTTCCCTGGGATGCAAGGATGGTTCAACATATGTAAATCAATAAATGTAATATACTATATTAGCAGACTAGAGAATAAAAACTATATGGTCATCTCAATAGATGGAGAAAAAGCATCTGAAAAAATCCAACACTCATTCATGATCAAAATCCTACAGAAAATAGGAATAGATGGGTTTTATCTATACCTAATGAAAATTTATTTATGAGAAACCAATAGCCAGCATCATTCTAAATGAAACACTAAACCTTTTGCCAAACAGGTTAGGTAAAACTCTTGGAGATATTGTATGGGGAAAGATTTTATGAACAAAACCTGTATAGCATGAGAACAGGCAGAAGAGATCAACAAATGGGGTCTCATCCTATTAAAAAGCTTCTGCACAGCAAGAGAAACCACCAGCAAAGCAAAAGACAACCAACAATTTGGGAAAAAATTTTTACCAGCCATTTCTCAGACAAAGGGCTACTATCTAAAATATATAGAGAGCTTAAAAATTAGCTCCTCCTAATTTAAAATCCACTTCAAAATGGGGATCTGAAATCAATAGACACTTTTCAGAGGAAGAAGTAAAAGCATCTAGGAAGCATATGAAGAAATGTTCAACATCACTAGTCATTTGAGAGATGCAGATGAAAAGGGCACTCAGATTTCATCTCACTTGATAAGGAATGGCTGCTATTGCAAATTTAACCAGCAATAAATGCTGGCGAGGTCAAGGGGAGAATGGAACTCTTCTTCACTGTTGGTGGGAATGTAGACTGTTACAACCACTATGGAGATCACTGTGGAGATTCTTCAAATAACTAGGGTTAGATGTGCCATTTGACTCTACTATTTTCCTGCTAGAAATATAGATGAAGGAATTAAATGCCTCACATCACAGCAACATTGGCACCCATGTTCACAGCAGCTCAGCTTGTGATAGCTAAATCTTGGAAACAATCCAAATGCCCATCAACTGGAGATTGGATAAAGAAGATGTGGGGTTTTTGTTTTTTAATAAAATGGAATATTGCTCAGCCATAAAAAGTAAGCTTGAGTCATTTATACTCAAATTGATGTACCTTGAGGACATACTCATAAGTGTGATAAATAGGTCTCAGATATGTACCATATCTTTTCTCTGGTATGAGAAACTGAAGACATAAATGAGTTCTAGAGTATGTGAGAGATACTGTAAAGCAGAAAATATTAAAATGGTAAGGGGGGTTAGGGCTATATAACATGGGGGAAAATGTGATGGTTAAAAAAGGAAACAAAGCTTATGTATGTAATGGGCAGGGGGTTAAGGGAGGGCAGGGGAATGGGAAACATGAGAATTAAGATGTGTCATATACTGGCACAAATTTTCAGTGTCAATTATGATCCTGATACATATATAAAATGATCAAGTAAAATCAATGAATACATTTAGTTAAAATTTTACAAAAGAAATATTACATAGAACATTGAGATATGTTAAGTACTTCAAAAAGCTAAATCTTATAGAACAGTAAGTAGAAACCAAGTGTTCCCAAGGTGAATTACACTTTCTAGTTGTTAAAATTATATATTAAATTATATAATAGGAAACATGGAAATTCTCTGATTCAAAATGCACAGGAGTCTTTCATGCTACTCTCTGTCCCTATTTGAAGAGTTCAGAACAACATAGAAATATACCAGTAGGAGGTTATTTTTTCTGGATGGGAACTAGAATAACAGATTGCTTTTGTTGGAATCGAGTGGTTTAATTTTTCCATCAAAGTTTACCCAAAGCACGTCTTACATGCATTATTTCTAGTAGAGCTGCTAAAAGGCTCTACTTCTGAGTATGAAGACCACACATTTTTCAAACTTCCAGTGGAAACCTATTGAAAATTTAGTTCCAGATGAAAGATGAGAAGTGCTCAACTCTCATTTTTCCCTGTGTCTACTGAAGAGGGGATGTTCCTTGGCTAAGGGAGAGCTTCAAGTCTGGCTAGGGCAAGTGAACCATGTGCCTGTCTCCCGAGCCTAAAGGTTGAGACTCTGTCTTCCTGCAGACTCGGAGACCCTTAGGGGCTTGAGCACACTCGCTCCCATATGTTGAACCTGGTCAGCGGCCATCTTGGTAGCCCCATCCCCTCTTGTCTCTCACCCATGGCCTTTCCTTCCCCTATAGCTAATGCCATATAGACCACCCACTCACAAAGTTCTCTTATTGGGCAAAACCCTACGTCAAACCTAAAGACCCTCCCTTCCTCCTAGCCTTCACCCAGTCCTGTGACCTTTTGCTATATATGTGACACTTAAGCCTGAATAAATCGGAAGTCCCAGAAACATTACCCAGGGTCTGTTCTTGACTCTGTGCCTCACCCTCTCTGGACAGGAAAATCTCACACAGACAACAACCAACACTTGGCCAACAGCCAAATACTCCTGTCCCTTGCTTCTCTTTGCTCCCTGCCCTCCCAAACCCCACAGTAGGCTGGGATAGTTTGTTTCAGTGTCCTCCTTGGCTATTGATCCTGCCATGTTCAGTGCAACAGAAGTGCAGCTAGCTGACTGACATGGTGCCCCCTTGCACACCTCACCCACTCCTAGAGGGTGAGCTGGGGCGGCTCTGATCAGGAAGGGAGTGATCTGGACACTTTATCTGTACATAAAATATTCCATCAAGCCTTGGAAGATTTCCGTGTTTCAACCATGGCCTCGCTGACATAGGGCTCAGTCCAGCACCCGTCGACTTGGTCTCTGGTGTGCAGTACAAGCTGGCATCATGGCCAGTGGTGGCAGCAACTGCGGCTGGCTGTGTCAGTTGATTGCCTCCAGCACTGCTAGTGTCATGCGGTGAATTCAGGACTGCTTTGTCAATTCATGATTTCCCTCTGAATCTAGCAAAAGAATCCTATGCTGACTGTCGACAGAAACATATACGCATGCAAACTGTGGGGTGCTACAATGTTGTAACATCGTATTTAAATCATATTCCCTTTTCCTGTCAAAGCCATGAACAACAGATTATTGAAAGAACTTTGAAGCTCAATTTTGAAGAAGTGGAATCTTCATGTTTATTTTCCTAGTGGTGACCCTAATTTACACTCTCACATACAGTGTTGAAAGGTTCATTCCTCCTTAAAGTCTTGTCATCATTTGTTTTCATTTGATTTCTTGATGATGGCTATCCTTTCTGCAGTAAGTCTTTCATATTCCTGAAATTGCTTCATCATTTAAAACTTCACTGTGAACTGTGCTGCATGTTTCAGATTCAGTGGCGAGTGAAACAGATTTAGACTCTGCATTTACAAAAGAGGAGGCCTTAGAATCACACAAATATTTCATTAGAAATTCTGCAACCATTTTGAAGATAAGTAAGTTGAAAAAAAAAAAAAAAAGATTTCTCTTCTGACATTCAAACCAGGCTTCCCTGGAAAAATGACACTTGATTTTAGTCTTGTGGCCAGCAACATGGTTTCCTAATTTTAATTTTCTTTCCATTTCCACTCTGGCAAATATCTATAAAAACCTTAAGGAACTGCTTTAGGTTGCAAATGAAAACTAAAATTACATTAAACCTAGCAGTATGCACTTAGGTGGCTATCTAGTCAGAGCCTTGATCCAAGTCAAGCCTCTATCCAAGACTTCTCATGCAGTGCAGAACTCCCCAAATATCTAGAACACATCATCTGAGGTACAACATGGACTGAAAATCCCATTATCTTTAAGGAAATGTCAATGCCTTGAAAGGAAGTTGCTTTCTTCATATGCTGGCTAGTAATAAGGTCAACATGATTCTTAACTAATGGATGTGACATTCCAGTCAGAATCAGAAGCTGTTCTATTGACACATACTAGTTTCAAATCTTAGGGACAAAGGATTTTTTTGTCACTCTTAGTAATGGATTAGTTAATGTATGTATGGCTAGTGAGTACTGGATGAGGAATCACAGAAAAAAAAAAAAAAAACAAGAAAACAATAGCCTAACCTGGTCTTTGATAATACTTTGTGGAAATAAAATTATCAATGAAACAAACTAAAGGCAATGACAAAGAATATTATAAGTGACAATACACATAATCAAACACACAAGTAAAGAAATGTTGAATTTAAAAGACCTAGATACATAAAAAATTTACAGAGCATATCTTGAAGTAGTAGTTATAGTTGATTCCTAATTCTTTCTTTTTGCTTCTCTATTTTCCACAAACCTTTTCTTTAGGATTACAGAAACATTAAAACATTTGTCTAACTGTTCCTATCTACCTATCTGTCTATCTATCATTTTAGTTGCCAGGTTTTAAGTTTGGCACTCAGCTCTCAGCTAACTTCAACTACTTGTTGAGTCATTTTGGCAAATTTTGTTGCCTCTCTGGATCTCAGCATCCTGTTTGTCAAATGAGGAGAGGGCTAGAGTTGTATTTCTCAAATATGGCCAATCCGCTCAATCATTCAGCACATCTGTCTGTTAAATGTAAGATGCCTGGGAGTAGCTGAGGCCAACCAAACAGGACTCCCTTAGCAAGGCCTGGAAAGTGGCACCAGTGATCTGTAAAACTGACTGAGAATGGGAACCACAGGAGTGGATGATACTTATAGCTACTTTCAAACACAAAAGGCTCCTTGTAAGTTCACAGCATGGTCTAGATCAAACAATTCTTTTCTAGAAAGATGACTTTTTTTTGAGACAGGGTCTTGCTTTGTAGTTCAGGCTGGCCCTGAGCTCAGCCTCAAACTCACATCACAGCAATCCTCTTGCCTCTGCCTCCCGAGTGCTGAGATTACAGGCCTGAGCCACCACACCCGGCACTGTGGTATGTGGTACTGGTTGCTGCTGGGCATGAGTCTCCATGCCTCGTATTGTATGTGGTTGCTGGGGGATTTGAACCGGGGTTTTTGCACTTGCAAGACAGGCACCAGAACCACTGAGCTAAATCCCCTTGCTCAGGAAGATGACTCTTGATGGAACTCAGTCTGAATGCCTGGAGCACAACCTTTCCTTCTATTGAGTTTTGGCATTAGGTTATTGTGCTTATAGAACAAACTACTGCTGTCTTCTAGAGATTATGGAGAAGAGGTGTAAGCTTCTAGAGTATTTGGTGATATTGACAAGTAAAGCCAATTTGGACTTGATGAATTCTCTTTGGAAGGTTATTATTAAATTTATGTAATAAATATAAGTTTAATAAGCTTACATCAATTTCTTCTTTGTACTTTTCCAGGAGCTCATTTGCTTCCTGTAAAATATCAAATTTGTAGGAAAAGATGGATTCCTACTACTTCTGTATCTCACCTTAGTCTTGAGAACTGCAGTGGTAAGTATTCTTTCATTTTTGATGTTGGTAATCTGTCTTTTCTCTTTTTATGTTGGTTAGTCTCATATGAGTTTTACTGATTTAAAAAAAAAACACATTTGGGGGTCTTAATTCCGTTCTTGTGTTCTTTTGTTTTCAGTTGCACTGATTTATATTTTTTAAAAAATACATTCCTGTTGCTTTATGCTTAAGTTGTTTTTCACCTGATATTTCTCCGTGGGGGAAACTTATTGATTTTAGATATTTATTTTAAAATTAAATTTATTTTTAATATAACAGCAAAAACTTCAGGATGCCATTTGAAGTTTTGCTACATGTGTACATTGTGCAATGTTGAAATGGGGTAAACATTATCTTTTCTAACATTTATCACTTCTGAATAGTATAAATATTCAAAATAATATCCTCTAGCTTTTTGAAACATACATTATTGTTATCTATAGCAACCTGCCTTTGCAGTAGCACAACAGAACTCTTTACTTCCATCTAAGTATAATTTATTACACACTGATCACCCTTTCCCTATCATTCCTTCTTCTACTTTTTCTAGCCTTTGGTAATAAATGCATTTAATGCTCAAAAATGCCCTGGAAACATTGCTTTCACCACATTTTGTAAATTATGAAAAGTTGTATTTCCATTTAGTTCCAAAAATTTATACCTATCCTTCAGAGTTCTTTGATCCATGAGCTTTTTGCAAGGGAGTTCTTTATAAATACTGTGAAATTTTCAGAGATCATTCTTGTTGATTTCCATTTTAATTCCACTGTGCTCTGAGAGAATCATATGGTTTATATTAACACCATTAAAATGAGTTTTTAAGCCCATAATGTGGTTTATCTTGGTTTGTGTTCCAAGTGAGCTTGATAAAAGAATGTATACTATTCTAGAAGATTTCAGTCAATGTCAATAAGATCAAATTTGCAATGTTTGAATCAATACAATAATTTGTTTTCTTTTGATTGGTGTGAGCATCATTTATCTTTTTTTCATCTATTCACTTTTTACCGAAGTCTTTATCTCTAAAGTTGGCTTCCTATTGATGATGTTTTGTCTTTTAAAAGTTTAAATACTTTATGCTGAGTTCTTATACATGATATAGTTTTTGAGTCTGGTACAATTATTGTTCTTGCTGCTCTCTCAGCTGTGTCCCAACTTGCACTGGATGCTTCCCTCCAAGAAAGTTTTTCCTTATTTTGGTTTATATCTTAGCTTCCTGGAGCTGTGCTTTGACATCTGTCCTTAGTGTGGGGAAGTACTCATCATTATTAAATCTAATGTTTCTTCTGCTTTGTTTTCTCCTTTCACTTCCAATTACAGTTACCTTATGCCCTCTCTTGTATATTTTATTCTGTTTTATCACTCTTTCTCTCTCTTTGCATTTCAATTTGGGAAGTTCCTTCTGACTTGTGTTTATGTTCAGTGATCTTTCCTTGTTTGTTTCTAGTTTATTAATGGGATCATCACAAGCAGCCTTCACTTTTGTTATTTCCAGAATTTCCTTAGATTTTTTTCTCAGAGTTTTCATTGTTCCAATTACATTCTGTTCTTGTATGTTTTCCACACTTTTCCATTAGTGTCTTTACTACATTAATTACAGTCATTTTAAATTCCTTTACAGAGAATTCTGAAACCTATGTCATATCTGAGTCTAATTCAAATATGTGCTTTCTCTCCTCAGAGTGTGTCTATTTTGGCATTTTATAGTACCTTGCATTTTGGGGGTTGAAAAGTGGATATGATATTTCAGGCAAAAGAAGGTAAGGCAAATAAGCTTTTGCCTATAGGTTTAAAGTTTATGTGACCAAGGAAGGAAACAAATTAGACCTTTGCTGTATTTTTAGGTACATGAGGCTCCAAATCTTTGTCTTCTTTTTCTAACTCTAACTCCTGTTATTATACCAAAACCCTGCTTGTACAGTGGTAAAATGTTGGAAAAGAACTGTTCTATAATCTTAGGAACAAATCTCAGTCTTTCAGGGCCTGTAATTTCTTGAGTTTGTCCCTTGTTCATATTTCTTGGCTTCCTTACATCCAGGCAAAACAGAAAAGCTCAGAAGTGTGACAGCCAGAAAAACAAATTTCCTTTCTCCTAACAGAGTAAGGTATAGCACTAGTTTTTCTCTTGATAGTGGTCAGTTGCTACAAAAGTGCTCTGGGCTTATTTAACAGTGTCTGCTTTTCCCCTAGCAATCCAAGGAGACTTCGTTCTGGTTCTCCTCTATGACACAGGTGAGCCTCTGACATGAAGCACTGTAGAACCGGTATCTCCTGAGGCTCTGGCACTTGGAATCCTTTTTCAGTACACCATATTTCACACTTAGAAATTCATCAAATCTATCTTTCGCATTTTCCAAGAAGTTGATGGCAGCTTCTGTGTAGCTAACACAAGAATCTTTGGATCTAATTCTTTTTCCAGATTTCGAGGTTTCAATTTGCTTTGCATTCTTAATTTTCAGATAGGTTCAAGAGGTTATTAATTTTTAACTTATTTAGCATGTTTAAGTATAAAGATAGAAGCAATCACTATTAAGGGTTTTAAATATTGTAACTAAAATCGAAAGTGGCCTCTTTTTGTAATAATTATGTATTTTTTGGTGATGCCTTTGTGTAAACCTGCATGATTTTAAAAATTTAAGTGTTTTCTGAACTCTGCCTGTATTTGTGAAGGTTTTGCTCTATACAAGGGCAACCAGTCAATGAGGCAACAGAAGGAAGGTGGCACCTAACTTATACAAAGAGGCAATGTGTCAACAGTTGGCCCTGCATTGGAAGGCAAGGCAAGGGAAGTTGAGACCTACTCTATTTATTACAGCCTTCCGATAAAGCAGTTCCAAGTGTAGAGGGCTTCCAGACATATCTCAAGGATTTCTCCACCCTACAGAACCTGGACACACCATAAGCAGCACAGCCTTCAGATTCTGTGTTATCTCCAGCCTCACCCTCTGGGAACGTTTCTTCATAATCCCTTTGGCTAGTCTGTGCCTGCTTTGTCTCTTGCTTGTCTATCTGCCTGGTCTGACAACTTCTACTTGAAAGCAGCAAGTGAATCTTTGTGTTCCATAGTCCCTGCTTCTTCACAGGCACCCTCACGGTCTGGGAAGCCAGGGAGGCAAACATGTACTAGAGAGCTAGAGAGTGCCAGCCAGCTTATTACTTCCCCAATGTGAGCCAAGTACTATATCCAAAAGGGTATTGGAGCAGTGCCTGCCCATCGCTGACACAAAATCAGGTCCTAGAGGGATTGGTGGTCCTAGGATCTGGCAATGGCTTGGCCCTGCCCCAGTAACAGGCAGCCTTCATTTGTTTTGCTGCCTAGCACCAGGGCGAGATCATTGTTTATTATGGCTCAAAGGCAGTAATCATTTCACGTAATGTGAGGATTTTGTTCACTCAATTACTTTCATGCTTTGGGCTGATGAGAATAATCATCATGTGTTGATTACCGGTATCTTGACTGATGATGTTCAGAAATACAGGTCACTGCTTATTTCTACCCTTTGCCCCTGAAATATTGGAGACTGTGATTTGAAATCTCATTTAGCCTCTACTTTTACATCCCAAAGTTTCCAATACCGAAAATACCAAGATATTTCAGTCGA
>PVIR01030495.1:0-20198 GCA_004026965.1 Petromus typicus | reverse complement strand
ATGCCTTCCCTCTAAAAAGTTCTAAGTAGTACTCATTGTTCACTCATTGACTTACTCAACATAATGTAATGCATACTTACTATGAGCTAGTGATAGGATAGAAGGTTTAATAAGGGGCCGGGGAGTTAGCTCAGTGGTTCCGGCGCCTGTCTTGCAAGCGCAAGGACCCGGGTTCGATTCCCCGGTAACCACATAACAAGATCCACACCCAGCAGCAACCAGTACCACATACCACAGTGCCGGGTGTGGTGGCTCACGCCTGTAATCCCAGCACTCGGGAGGCAGAGGCAGGAGGATTGTGATGTGAGTTGGAGGCTGAGCTGAGGGCCAGCCTGAACCACAAAGTGAGACCCTGTCTCCAAAAACCTAAAAAAAAAAAAAAAAAAAAAAAAAAAAAAAAAAAAAAAAAAAAAAAAAGAAGGTTTAATAAGACACAGGAGACAGATGAGTAAAGCAGTTGCTATAGTGTGGTTAATGATGTAACTTAGAGGAAAACTATCCGAGTTAGGCTGGGAATTCTTGGGAAAAGGGACTAGTGAAGCCAGCGTTGCAGTTAGTAGAGCTAGCTGGAGAACTGGGGAATGAAACAGAGTTCTCCATAAGAAGAAAGCATGCTATATGCAAACACTCTGAGCTATGTAATAAAATCACTAGATTCAGAAACTGTTCAGGAATTTGATAAGACTAGAACGTGACATGCAAGATAAGGACCGGCAAGATAATACTAGAGAAATATATAGGCACTCTGGTTTAAAATCTAAAATGCCCCAAAGGTGCATGAGTTAAGGGTTAGTCCTCAAAATGATGCTGTTGGGAGATGGTGGGACATTTAGAGGTGGGGCTTGGAGGCCTGGTCTTGAAGGCCCAGTCTCTTCCCCTCTCTTGTCTCAGAGCTGTTAGGTGAAGAGCATTGTTATACATATGCTGCCTCATGATATGCCATCTCACCACAGGGCCAGTGCAACAGGAACCAGCTGAGCATAAATTGGAACATCTAAAACTGCGAGCTAAAGTAAACCTTCTCTCTATAGGTTGGTCATTCCAGGTATTTGTTTTAGTGACAGCTGATCAGCACAACTGGTGTCAGATCTAAAGGAGGCTGGGGTAGTACTGTAAGAAATTTCAACAGCAAAGCTGTGGAATATATTCCATCTCAACTTCTAGGCAAAAGGGTCTTGGATGCCATTCTAGGACTGTAGTTCCTGAGGCTGGGAGGTGAAATTCTACAAGCAGTGAAACTAAGAGGATCTGGGAGTGAAAACTCAGGGATGAAATAACATTAATTCAAATCCGGGAGGAAGAGGGGATGCGGTGGCACGTGCCTGTAATTCCAGCTTTCTGGAAAGCCAAAGCAAGAGGATCTGAAGATCAAGCCCAGCCTGGGCAACTTAGCAAGTTAGCAAAACCCTGCCTCAAAATAAAAAATAAAGAGGGCTGGCAACATGGCCCAGTGCAAAGGCCCTGAACTCAGTGCCTAGTCACATACACACACACACACACACACACACACACACACACACACACACACAGAGAGTAAAAAACATGAGGTAAAAGTACCACAGCAGAGGAAGCAGATCCAAAGGAAGAGTCATGGTACAAGCTTTCTTCTCTCAGGCTCCTTCGGCCTGCGTCTGTGTGGGAGAGGAAAATTCTGAGCCAAGGACCCCGAGAATTTAAAGCAGAGGGGCGAAAGCGTCTGCTGTTGTTCTGGGCACACAGCACCTCGTTCGGTCCTGTGAGCTCTTCCCAACACGTATCCGGCCTGGAATAAGCCCTAAGTAAATATTTAGTGTATGACATGAACTCACTGCTAATTGTTGAGCACAGGAATGCTTTTGTTTAGTCTATTCGTATATGAGTACAATACCACAAGGAAACAGATTCTGTGCAAACCCTGAGCATACTTTCTTCTCTATTTTAATAAATGTCAACTAAAATTATATTATGCACCAGCTACTAAAGTATAAAACTAACTTTTTAAAAAATAGTAGTTCAGACATATACATTTAAATCACACACATGAAGGAATAAAGTAGTAAAAAACTGAAATATAAACAAAAGGAAATATAAGAACAAAATACCAAGTAGTTTAGTAATAATATAGTATAAGTTTCCATAAGAGCAGTAATCCAGAAACAGTGGCCAAGATGACTGCAACCCAGACTTAAGCAATACAAAGCTGTTGATAAATCTCCCACGTAGGTGTGAGTGAGCCAGTTATAACTCACGTGGGTGTTTAAATGTGACTGAAATAACTTCCTGGTGCAGTTTTATCATTTGCTTCCCTTTCTAAAGTCAGGAGGAAACAGGTAAGTCCTGGGTACAGTCCAGCATGAGGGAAGGCTTCCAAAAAATAGCAACTGAAGAATACAGCCTGGACATATGTCACAATGGTGCCATCATGAGACGAGTCCATGTAATAAAAATACAGGAGGAAATACAAACTCCCAAGTGAAGAGCAAATGTCTGAGAGCTGCTGAGACCACTCCGTTCTAAGCCTAGGCATCGAACAGACCCTGCAAATACGCATACGTAACGTCTGAATAGATATGGTCATAAGTTGAAGCAATTAACCTCTGTAGTGTTTGGTTATGTGAAGTTTCTGCCTCAGATTTCATGGTGATTTCTTTGTGTTTGGAACACCATCAGAAAACTTTCTCTTTTTTTATTGAGGTAAGGTCTCACTTTTTTAGTTCAGGCTGGCCCTGAGCTCATTATGTAGCCCAGGCAAGTCTCGAACTCACAGCAATCCTCCTGCCTTTGCCTCCAGAGTGCTGGGATGACAGGTCTGAGCCACCATGTCTGGCACTGTGGTATGTGGTACTGACTGCTGCTGGGCGTGAGTCACCATGTCCAGCATTGTATATGATTACTAGGGATCAAACTCGGGACTTTGTGCTTGCAAGGCAGGTGCCAGAACCACTGAGCTAAATCCTCAGCCCAGAGAGCAGTATTCTTTATAAAAACATCCTTTAGAGGTTAGGTATGATTGTACATTCCTGTAATCCCAGCACTCAGGAGGTTGAAGCAGGAGGATCCCTACAAGTTCAGGACCAGGCAGAACTATATAGCAAAACTGCATCTCAAAAAAAAAAAAAAGAAAAAAGACACCCCTTGCATAAAAGATACCCCTTCCATATTATACTTTTCAAAAAGTCAGTTATTTATTTTTGGTTCTTTTTTTTTCTTAAATATCGTCTTGCTATGTCCTTGAGTCTGGTTGTGAACTGACTATGTCATCCAGGCTGGCTTCAAACCTGTGCAGATCTTCCTGCCTCATCCTCCCAATGTTGGCATTACAAGCATGTGCTACTACACTCGACTCTTTCTGGTTCTTGACACACAGCCTCCAAATTTGTGAACTGCTGTAGTTATAAGAATAGAAGTATCTGAATGCCAGGCAGGATGGCTCACACCTGTAATCCCAGCACTCTGGAGGCAGAGGCAGGAGGATTACTGTGAGCTTGGGGCTTGCCTGGGCTACATAGTGAGCTCAGGGCCAGCCCGAACTACAAAGCGAGACCCTGTCTCAAAAAAAAAAAAAAAAAAAAAAAGTAGTATCTTTTGTATTTTAGACAAATGATGTTTGGCAGTCCCTAGGAAGACTCAGCATGGGGCACTGGTAGCCAGAAAGATCAAGCCTTTATTAGAAATTCAGAACTTTCAACCTCACTCCAAAGTCTGAGAACAAAGAAGTGTAGATTGAGATCAGTCACCAGTGGACAGTAATGTAGTCAGTCAATCATACTCAATGAAACTTCCATAAAAACCTATAAACTAGGGCTGGGGATTTATCTTAGTGGGGCCATATATACTTCACAAGGAAAAGGTCCTGAGTTCAATCCCCAGAACCTGAAAGAACAAAAGCAAAGAAACAAAAAAACCATAAATGATGGGTTCAGAGAGCTTCCAAATGATGAATAGCCACACGCCAGGAGGTACAACCCAACGCCTTCAGTCAGAATTTCTTGTACCTGGAATTTTTTTGGACCTGACTCTATATACTTTTCATTTGACAGGTCACTTATGCCCATTATAATAAACTGGTAGATGTAAGTAAGTGCTTTCATGAATTCTGTGAGCCATCCTAGCAAATTACCAAAGCTGAGGAAGGTTTTGCAAGAATCCCTGGTTTATAGCTGGTTGGACAGAAGTACACGTAATCTCAAAATAACATGGTACTAAGACATATAGATTAACAGGATAAAATAGACAGCCAAAATCAATCCACACAATTGCAGTCAAGTGACCTTGAACAAAGTTCCCAAGAAGTGCTGACTCACACCTGTAATCCCAGCACTGGGGAGACAGAGGCAGGAGGATTGCTGAGTTCAAGGCCAGCCTGGGCTACATTGTGAGTTCAGGACCAGCCTGAACTATAAAGTGAGACCTGTCTCAAAAAACTAAAAGAGGAACAGGAATTTAGCTCAGTGGTTCTGGCACCTGCCTTGCAAGCACAAAGTCCTGAGTTTGATCCCCAGTAGCCAGATACAATAATGCTGGGCATGGTGAATTACACCCACCAGCAATCAGTACCACATACCACAGTGCCAGGTGTGGTGGCTCACACCTGTAATCCTAGCATTCTGGAGAAGGAGGCAGGAGGGTTGCTATGAGTTCAAGGCTCGCCTGGGCTACATAGTGAGCTCAGGATCAGCCTGAGCTACAAAGCGAGACCCTGTCTCAAAAAACAAACAAAAACACACCAAAAGCCCCAATAGGGAAAAGATAAGTCTTCCCAATAAGTGATGTTACAACAACTGGACAGCCCCTGCAGAAAAACGAAATCAGAGCCTTGTATTCAACACAAAAAATCAATGTAAAATGGATGAAGCACTTAAACATAGACCTGCAACTATAAAACTACTAGAAGGAAACAGGAAATGATATTGTTCCGGGCAATGATTTTTTTGGACATAACATCAAAAGCACAGGCCACAAATCAAAAACAGACAAATCACATTGCATCGAATTAAAAAGTTTTTGCATAGGAAAGAAATAATCTACTAAAGACAATCTCCAAACAAAGGACAAGATAGGACATAATGTATAAAACAAAAAAAAATTTTCAAGACATATATCTAATGAGGTCAATATTCAAAGTAAATAATAAATCGAAACAATTTAACAGCAAGTAAACAAATTACATGGTTTAGAAATGGAAAAAGGACTTGAATTGATACTTCTCTAACAGGTTTTTTTTTTTTTTTTTAAGATAGGGTCTCACTTTGTGGCTCAGGCTGGCCCTGAGCTCAGCCTCCAACTCACATCACAGCAATCTTCCTGCCTCTGCCTCCTGAGTGCTGGGACTACAGGCATGAGCCACCACGCCCGGCACTGTGGTATGTGGTACTGATTGCTGCTGTGCATGAGTCTCCATACCCAGTATTATATGTGGTTAACCAGGGATCGAACCCAGGTCCTTGCACTTGCAAGACAGGTGCTGGAACCACTGAGCTAAATCCCCAGCCCCCTAACAGGTATATTTTTAAAATGACATCACTATCATCAATGAAATTTTTAAAAATACAATCTTATGCCTTCCATTCTTCTTTCTCTTCTTCTCCTATTCCTCCTCCTTCTTGCCCAGGGAATTGAACCCAGGCCCTTAAACTGAGCTATATCACTAGTCTTTAATATTTTTTTATTTTTATTTTAAAGAGTATTACTAAGTCAGTAAGTTGTCCAAGGTGTGTTTGAACTTGTGTTCTCCTGCCTTAGCCTCCCAGGGTGCAAGGATTACAGGTGCGCCATCATGCCCAATTTAGAACATGCTTTTTAATCCCATTAGATATATGTCTTGCAAATTTTTTTTGTTTTATCCCTTTTAATCCCTTGGATCGATTTCCTTACACATTTGCAAATTGGAGCAGGTCTCAGAGTTCTATGTGTATGAATCTTAACTATACCTTGGAAAGTTAGGGGCAAGACATCTGGTAAACAATGGACCATCCAGAGCAAATATTATAGCCTTAAAGTCTAGGGTATGACCTATATAGGACTCTGCTCAAGATGAGAAAGGCATCAGATGTGCTGTTCTAGGACAGTGGTTGACCATTCATGCACAAAAGTCTCTTTAGTAAGACACTAACCCAAATGTTCTTTCACTCAGGGACAACCCCTAAGTCCTTTTAAAAAGTTCTTTTAAAAACTTAGGAAATGGGGCAAATAAAACTTTTACTGTAGAGTGGCTATGAAAGACCAAGAATGGGATCCATGTATTTAGGAGACGGCAGTTATAATTCTGCCTGCCCAAGACTCCTACTACTCAGAGAGAGCAACCTCAGCAAGCAGAGTGGTGAGACTGGGAAAAGGAGCCTGAACTCAACCAGAGGGTGTCAACACTCAAATCTGCATAGTACTGCGGGAACAAGGGTTGAAAACAGCAGAGTTGTGAGAGAAACTGAGAAGAGAGTACTGCTGGTGTGTGTGTGTGTGTGTGTGTGTGTGTGTGTGGTACCTAAAATGAGTGAGGCTGTCCTAGGACTGTGCCTGGGAGGAAGACACTTGGGGGACTTTTAGTACCCCATGTTTCTTCTTTAAAATTTCTTTGCACTGATTTGTTCTTATTCCTTATGAACTGGCTTCTTGGCATTTTAATCAAATCTGAGTTCTACTGGTACCTATGTTGTACTCGTCTTTAATCTTATTAGTGAGATTAAAAATAAATACTTCAATAGGTTTTTATTTTTTGTTTGCTTGTTTTTATTTTTGTTTATAGCAAGGCAATATCACAAACTGTTAATAGTTCTGGCCTTGAATAGAAGTGTTCAAATTTTGATTCATACTGTGTATATTTTGTTGGTCAAGTACTTTAATTCCCTAAGCCTCAATTTTCTTATTAGTAAAACAGGAATAAAAAACGCGTCACAAAACTATTATGAGAATTAAATAAAACGAAATATGTAAAGTGTTAGTTCAATATCTATACACAGTGACTGAATTAAAGTTGACAGAGCACTTGATACACATTTTCTCATTGGAATTATTTAGTATTGATATACAAAGCTATTTAAGGATGAAAATGTAGACTGACAAAAGAGGTTCCTTTTTCCTCGGACATCTTTCTCTGTCCTCTGTCCTCTGATTTCTGAGGCCAGATCAAGTTTCTAAACTGTTCTAAATCTTAGTCTCAGGCTGTCCTCCCCGCCCTCAGGCTTTCTGCTCTTCTCCTCCAGCCGGAGGCCTACCACTACTCCAGCACAACCCCCTCTGTTACTTAATCACTGAATGTTCCTCCATCTTAATCAGAAAACAGCTGAGCCTTTTCAGAGGTAACAAGAGCACAGCCCTCAGGGCTCACTCTCCAGGCAGGGCCGCTCCCTGGAGCAAAGGCCTAGGGCAGTGGGGAAGGCCAGGTAAAGCCCCAGAGTAACCCACAGTGTTTATCTCTTTTACTTGGAGCTTCTGTTATGCGCTGGCTGGGGAAATTCAAGTCAGTCATCTCTGAAGATGTCTGAACCAAGAGCTTCACTTTCGGAAGGTAGATAGGCTGAAATGACTGTCCTCATCCACTCCCACCATTTCACATTCATCAACTCAAATTCTCCATAATGTTCTGATCTCTCAGAGGGTCATCTCTATACTCTTCTAGATTGGCCAGCATGACAGACAGCCTTCAGGAGGCTAAATATGTGAGCCTTTCTGCTTCTCGTAGCCTTCCCATAAGGTCCTCTAGAAACCCACCAGCCAGCCACCTATTAAAAATTTTGACCCCTTTTAGCTTACTCCTCTTACTACACTCTTGAGTGTAGCACATGAACAAACAGATAGGTTTGGCCAACCTCTTGCCACACCACTGAAAATAAAATTATTACAGGGTCAGGCATTGTATAATATATAACTTGCATTAAATCAGCAGATAAACTGTGAAAGATAAAAGTTCCCTGTGATGCCGAAGGCCCTGTCTTTTAAAGATCCTTCACCTTGCCCATAGCTTCCTTCACCTTGCCGATAGCTGATCTTAGGATCAATGATCTTAGGGCTGAGCTCCTATCTACAGCTTCACCAGCTGCTCTGATCCACTGTGCCTCTGGCTCTCGATTTGCATCCTAGCTGTTGGCTCTAACTCTTGTTGTCTGACCATTTTAGACATCCTCTCAGTGGAGTACTAATCAGCTTGAGCTGGGCGAAGTGACTCATGCCTGTAATCTCAGCATTTGGGAGACAGGAGCAAAGGATTGCCTTGAATTCAAGGCCAGCCTGAACTACATAGTGAGTTCAGGGTCAGCCTGAACTACAAAGTGAGACCCTGTCTCAAAACAAACAAACAAACAAAAATCCCCCAAAATCCTAAAAAAATAAAAACCAGCAAACAAGAGTGCAAATAGAGCTTAGTTTCAGGGGATGGCTTATTTTTTCATGTACAACAATCTAAATTTATTCACTTATTCACATACAGAAATCTATATTTATTCAAATACAGTCATGTGATCTTCTAGAACATTATTTTAACTCTCCAAACTCCACTGTGACTCCATTTCCTGTAGAAACACTGGCCCCAATCTCATGTCCATAAATAGAGCTCTTCATAATTGAGCGCTTCTTATCTGTGTAGCCTGCTCATAGAGCATTGTTACAACACACAGTGTACTGAATTATGAAGATTTATATTACATACAACCACATCCATTTGTTGACAAGTGTATACATCATCTGTGTGTTGTGTCTGTATTCCAATTGATCATTCAGCAGTAAATCTCAATTTCATCTCTTTATAGAGGCATTTACCTTTCATCCAAAGGTACTTGCTTAGGTACTTATAATTATAATTTATATTATAACTTAAGTATTGTTAATAATATTTAATTTAAATCTATATTATTTTACAATTCAATACATCTGTTGTGTGTTGCAACAGATATACCAAATGTGTACATCTCATTGACAATCTTTTTTTTTTTTTTTTTTAGTGCCAGGGATCAAACTTGTATTCTTGTGCTTCTGAGGCAGGCACCAAAGCCACTAAGCTAAATCCTTGGCCCCTTGACAATGTTAACCAGGGTTTAGTTAGGTGTAGGGTTTATATTTACATGCATCTTGAAAAATCATGCTAGGATTTATTTTTCAGTTAGTTTTTTTTTCCCCCCCAGGGAAATATAGTAATAGTAATATAGTAGTCTGAATAATGATCACCCAAAGATTTTCTGGAACCTGCAAAGTTTTAGAATATATATTTATTTATTTTTGTCTTTTGTCTTTTTAGACTTAGTCTCATGATGTAGTTTAGGCTGACTTTGAACTCACTATGTAGCCCAGGCAGGCATCAGACTCGTGGTGATGCTCCTGCCTAAGACTCCCAGGTACCAGGATTACAAGTGTGCACCACCACGCCCAAGTGTGGAGGGATTGCTCCAAATTCAAGGCCAACCTAGGCTACATAGTGAGTTCTGGGTCAGTGTGAACGACACAGAGAAACCTGTCAATAAGAAAGGAAGAAGGGAGAGAAGGAAGAAAAAAGACAGAAAAGAAGGAAGGAAAAATGAAAGAAAGAAAAATAAAAGATAAATATGGTCTTTGCTGATGTGATTAAATTTAAGGATCTCAAACTGGGGAGATTATCCTAGATTATACGTGTAGACCTTAAATGTAATTGCAAATGTCTGCACAAGAGATGTGGGAGATTTAACACACTGAGAAGAAAGTTATGTGAAGACAGAGTGAAGAGATTTAAAAATTCCAGTGACAGAGCCAGAAATCCAGGAATGTTGGAAGTCACCAGAAATTGGAAGAAGCAAGGAATGATATTCTTCCCTCTGTGCTCTGGAAAGTGAGTGGCCTTGCATTTCAGCCCAGTGATACTGATTTTGGATTCTGAACATCAGAAAGTGAAAGAATAGATCTCTGGTGTTTTAAATAACCAAGGTTGTGGTGATGTCTTTAGAGCAGCCACAGGCAAGTGATACTGCAGTCGTGACCCAAACATCTTTCTGCTGCATTTCAGTTACTGCTGCAAGCTCAATTTAATTTCAAGTGTTAATTCCTTCATATGTTTCCCAGGAAAGGAAGCCATTTTTCTTGACAGCAGCATATAACATTTTCCAAAGCTTCTTAATAGTTTTAGGCTTTTCTTCAGTGCTCGAGAACAAATGGAAGAGAATGTATTGTGAAAGCTTGTGTGCTTTGTACTCTCTCAACCAACTCTCATTAATTAACCAATACTTCTGAAAGCTTTATGCAGTGGTCTTCATAATGATCCTCTTTAGATTTTGGAAAGCCCTGAAAAGATTTCCAAGACATTAAAAGAAAGGTTATGTTTATCAGTTTCTCTATAGCCATAGAAAAAGCTGTAGTCATTTCTCTTAGTTGGTGTATTTTAGGTGACATTGGAGGGTCGTGGAGCCAGAAGGCTAATGGACTGAGAAGAAATGGAAGGATCAAAAGATGGTGATTCTTAATGCAGTGAGAATAAAAGCACAGAAATGAGAGAGCAGGATAATCAGAGGAGCTTAGGAGTTGACATAGTTTAAAGATTGGAGCTATGGTGATGTCAAAGTCCTGAAAGAGTGCTTAGGCGGCTGAAACAGATGACAGCAAAGGACATTCATTGGTATTGGAAGTTCACGGAAATAGGAACACGGGCTGTTGGAGTAGTCTGCGGTATGGGTTCAGATTTTGTTTAGGATTATGAATGGAGGACATATAGGGGAGAAAGAAGACAGGAACACTATGTCTAGAATGAAGAATTTAAAAAAAAATTTAAAGTGACATTATATTTATTTATGAAGCACAGTATAATTCAATACAAGTATATGTATAATGACAAATTGAGTACAGTAATTAGCATTTCCAGTTCAGCAAATATTATCATTTCTCTGTGGTGGAAACTTTTAAACTCGTCATATAATTACTTTGAAATATATAATCAATCATTATAGACCATAGTTTTGTTTTTTTGAAATAGGGTATTGCTATGTAGTTCAGGCTGACCTTGAATTCATGGCAGTGCCCCTGCCTGAGCCTCTCAAGTGCTTGGGTTACAGGTGTGCACCATAACACAGCTATAGTTATCCTACTGTGGTACGTAACATAACTGCTTTCTTCCTCTAACTGCTGTGGTGCCCGTTACTCACCCTTGCACTATTCCCTGCTACTCCCTCTCAGCGTCTAGTAGCCTTTATTCTACTCTCTACCTCTATGTGATCAATTTTTTTTAGCTTCTATAAATATGTGAGAAGATGAGATACTTGTCTTTCTGTGCCTAGTTTATGACTAGGGATGAGGATCTTGAAGAATGCTAGATCAAGTAGTAAGGGTCTGGGGTCAAGAACAGTTTTAAGTTTTATTTTTTTAAAATGTAAAATTAATTTTGGAAAAACAACATAATTATAAAAGAGACTACCAGGGCCCGGGACTTAGCTCAGTGGCACCATGCTTGCCTGGCAAGTGCGAGGTCCTGAGTTCAATCCCCAGTACCCTCCAAAAAAAGAAGCTGCTAAAGTTGTGGTTAAATTGTTAGTAGTGAACTTCAAAACAGCAATTAATTCATAAAGACAAAACTAAGTGTTTTCAAGGTTACTGTCTAAATCTTTCCCCTTTCTTTTCTACTTCTAAAGTTGTTTAGAAGTTTAGTTGTTTTACTACCTTCTATGCAGATGTGTTTCCTTGGTTGTAGTTTCCCTCCATTCCAGTCTTCTTTAAGTTTATTAGGAATATTCCATTCTCTGGTCAAAATCCTAAAGGCAGAGTCAGTGCAAATGAAAGGGATCCAAGACCCATATTTTTGCCCAAGAATAAGGGTTTCTGTAGACACAGGATCTTATACGTTACAACCCAGAATTGTGTTGCTATTATCACTCACAGGGTGACCAACTGTCTCAGTTTTAGCAGTGAGTTACACATTATCTATATGCTGTAAGAGTACTAAGTGATAAGCTATAAAATAAAATATAAAGGGTTTTTTGCTTTTTCTGAGACAGGGTCTTGCTTTTGTAGTTCAGGCTGGCCCTGAGCTCAGCCTGGAACTCAGAAATCCTCCTGCCTCTGCCTTCTGAGTGCTGGAATTACAGGCGTGAGCTATCATGTCAGGTACTGTGGTATGTGGTTCTGATTGCTGGTGGGCATGAGTCTCCATGCCCAGCATTATTGCATGTGGTTACCAGGGATCGAACCTGGGCCCTCGCACTTGCAAGGCAGGCGCCAGAAGCACTGAGCTAAATTCCTGGCCCCAAAATGTAAAGTTTTGAGGATTTTTGTTTTAAAATACATACATAGTTTAAAAAACAGTTCTAACTTCAAGTAGTAGAATTATAGGTAATTTTCTTTTATATTGTATTTCTGTGTTTTCAAATTTCCTGCTTTAATCTTGAGTTTTATAATGGAATTTAAAAAATACAAATACTAAGTGAATAAGACAGATGTACATAAATGATAGAATTATAAACTGTGTCAGAACTCAGGAGTCTTCATATTAAAATGTCAGATGTCATGCCACAATAATAAAGTGGCTTCTACAAATGGAACATAGAAAGGAACTTTAAAAATGCTCTCTAAATGTAAGCTGGAAAAAATAAAGTCAAAATTGTGACATTCTGACAGTATGTGGTACGGTAGTCCAACACCAGTGCAAGCTGCCTGTCCTTCCAGAGAGATGGCCCTAAGCACTACTGTGGACTGGCAAACTAAAAATATATGATATTAATTCCTCTTTTCCCCTATGGCATATGCAGTTTTCCTTCACTCCTATAGATTAAATATCTCTCCAGGGTCTTAGATTTATTGACTCTGGCATTTCTAAATCTAGTAAAGGATGGCTCTCTCTAAGAACACATAACTAATCCTCCAAATTTCAGGCTTCTGCTGGTGGGATTGTTCTAACCCCAGCATAGCTAAGGCTAGATTTCACTCTCATGTTGAGGAATGGAGCTCACATACTTGCAGATAAGTTCTGTACAGTCTCAGTTTCTCAAAGGTACCCTTTACATTGCTAGAAATAGTCCTCCATTTCTGCTTATTGGTAATCACTGGTTAAGTCTTTGGGCAAGATCTCCTAGAAAGAATCCTGCACACAATCTTTCTGTTTCCTAAATTCTAACCTCTGTGACTACAGGAGATGCCAGTCTTCTACGACTAGAAGGTGGAAGAAATCTGAACAAGATCCTGAATAAGGGATGTAGCTGCACAAGATTCTCACCCAGCAAAGTAAGGACACTCTGGGCAAACACTAACGAGTGTCCCCCGACACCATCAGGTCTCCTGCCCCAGCAGCTGAGCTGGACAAAGTGGACCCCACGAGGCTACTTGCTTTAAGTGTGTCTCGACATGGCCACATGTCAGTGAAGCCACAAAAAAATGAACACATTCTAAGAGTTAAACAAAGCCAAAAGCCCAGAGAGACTATTAATAAGAAAAATATTCACCCAGCTCAATTCCAATAACTACTGTATTCCTCTGTCTCCTGCAGAATTCCCAACCTCCTTCTCCATTTTGTTCTAGGTCCACTTGGGAGAGCTTCTTTTGGAATGAAGGCTGGAAATCTTAAGCTCTCCCTAGAGTTAGAAATGTGCTAGTATGTTAGAATCTAGAACAACTCCCAGTTCATGTCAGTATTAGCCTTAGTGATTTGCCTTAGTGAATTTTGCCCATTTCCAGTGCTTCTTGGCAATTTATCTCCAACTTTCATGACAACTGACTAGGACTTCCACATTCTCTGTTTAAGCTCTCTAATCTTGATTACAGGAAAGATCCCTTGCCTGATTGCATAAATAACACAGCCTACTCATCGTCTTATCTTTGTCTCCTTTGTCTCTAAAACACTTTGTTAGTTGAAGAGTTCTACATGACATCTTTCCAATTTGCTTTACTCTCCTCTCTTTTTCTGTATTCTATTTGCTATTAATTTTGCTTAGAATTCTTTTCCAACCGTCATCTATTTATGAAAATCTTTCCCCTTTTTCAAAAGTAAGATTCACAGTCCACATTCCCCATAACCACTTTTGAAATCCTGTAGACCTATTTACAAAGCTCTAATGCTGATTGGTATGTTCATTTTCTGTATCGTTTTACTGTATCCAACAAATTCCCGGTATCTAATGTTAGTATGTAGTTGGTAATCATTAGATCAGTGTTGAATTAAATTATTGAAGGAAGATTTTTAAACACCCGAATTTCGATGTAAGGGAGGAGGGAATGGAAAGAGAAAAGAGGAAAAGTAAAAGTGATCAGAAGACAAATGTCACAAGAATCACAGTATGTATGTTGTTGTATAAAGATATTGGACTAAGGGTAAAGAAACTAGGCACAAGTCCCAGTTGGCTGTTAATGAGTAAAATAATTACTAAGCTACTCTTTGAGCCTCAGCTTTTTCTCTGAAGAACGAAATCCACAGATTATACAAACTCTGAAGCCTCTCACCATACTGATCGTGTGACTGTCTGCTCACTGCACACACTGATGGCTGATTAAACAAGCAGCATTGTGACAGCACCTATCCCAGAGTCTATGTGCCAGTGTGTGCCAGAAAATGGTCGTGCTTTTTACACACAATACAATCATTCTCTGACATTTTCAGTTTTTAAAAGCGAAAGTGTTTGCCTTTATCCACTGAGGGTGGAGGCAGATGGGAATATTTGCCTGGCAATCTGGTAACAGAGGACTGTACAGTTTGTTTTATATAAGCCATTATGAATATTTTCCGTTTGTGGATATTTATTTTGTGGAAGAGTTATTTAGTGGTTGAGTCTTTCATCAAGCTAAACATTTTCTTCTATGAGACTTGCCATATACCATTTCTGGTGGAAGCTTCCATTCCAATACAAACTACTCTTTTAAAAAGTACATGTTTGTAGTATAGAAAAATGATTTTTTGGAGGGAGTACATATAAATAACATATCTTGATTTTCAATCCCTTTGTCTCTTTCCTTTCTTTTCCCTCCTACAAATCCCTTCCCTGCCTCTAAGGATCAACTTTCTAAGTTCTTATTGTCTCTTCTTTAATAATATTCATTCTATTTATATTTTAGGTTTCCCTGTAAAAGAAAACATGATCATATTTAACTTTCTGAGTGTGGCTTATTTTGCTTAGCATGATAGTCTTGAGTTCCATCTATTTTTCTGCAAATGACATGATTATATTCTTCTGTATGCCAGGATATTCTTTCTTCATTCATCCGTTGATGTATATGTAGAACATCTTCAGAAGTTGGCTATTGTGAATTGTTGTGCTATAAATATGTGCACACATGAATCATTATAGTCTGATAAGTTTAGTTCTTCTAGAATATACCCAGGAGAGATGTAAATGGCTCAAATGGTATTTTTATTTTTAGTTTTTTGAGGAATCTCCATAATGATTTCCATAGTGTCTGCAATGGTTTATATTCATTTACATTTCAAATCAAAAGAAGAAATAGAAAAGAGAAATGCTTAAATGAATGTTGAAATCAAATTAAAAAGTAAAATAGAGAAATGCTTAAATGAATACTCATTTAGCTACATCATGGTCTAGGAAGATATGAAAATCACTTGTCCAAGATCACTGTGATGTTAAACTAGAAAAGAGAAAGGCAATAATTGGAAGCCAGTCAAAATGTGAAAAAATGTAAGGCATACTAAGAAAATAAGCAGATCCCAGGAATTAAAGTTTCTGGAAGCTGTGACAATTATAAATGTCTAGTAGCAACTCACTTATCAAGGATTTTTAAAGGAACAAGGGGTTCTTCTTATGAAACTTTTCAAGTTGGCTAAAATTTGGTTCTTTGTATTCCTGAAAAGCCGATTTCATTTCACTATTTTGATAATCCTTCCATTACTTCTTTAAGGGGATTCTGAAATTCTTACTGTCTTTGCAAATATGTGGTGTTGTCACCCCTCTGTGACTTTGTGTTGTTTCCTTTTCTTGGAAATCTTTTCCCCATGTCATTCTTCAAGACCTATTTTAAATCACTGTGAAAACATCCAGTACTCCAGTTAGCAAAGTAACTGTGGTCTAATAGTTTTGGCTCATAGCTCTATTATTTTCATAATTGCTGGGGCATTGACTGAGAGAACACCAGATGCACCCAACTGGGAATCAGCCTGGTACATGGGAAGGAAACTGACAGGGCAGCAAGACTCCAGAAGGAGACATCATGTGTACAAGTACAAATTTTCTATGATAAGTGTGATCATGTATACACAAATATGTATTAATAAAGTTTTTTAAAGAATGATCCATCAAGAACCTTTCTTTATTGAGTGGAGGCACAAGACTTTTCACAACCATAGCCCTCGTCACAAGACTTAGGAGTTTACAAGTGAACTTTCTTTGCTTCTCCTGTTTGCCAACACTTACTACATCAAATAAGCTTTTCAGGACAAGCTATCAATAAGCTGATAACTTCAGGGATTAAATCAGACTGTGTCAACCTATATATTGCTGCTCAAAATTGTTAATGATAGGGTGACAAAAAGCAAATAAGCTTCCTCTTTCCACTATGTAAAGACAAGAAGGAGGTCGTTTACAAGCAAGGAAAAAAGCCCTCACCACAAACTAAATGGACCAGCACCTGGATCTTGCAGTCCTCAATCTTTAGGACTATCAAGAAGCAACAAATAGATAGCAGAGATCCTGAAAACATTCAGAAGCCTCTCATTCACCATATTTGCACCTTTGCCTGTTATCTCACAAGACAATCTGGGACAACTGAGTGGAAATAAGAGTGGAGGATGATTACAAGGACTATGGATTCAACTCTGAAAAGATGGCACCAGAAATCAAATATCAGCTGTCAAGATCTCACACGTAGAGACATGAAGTATCAGGAACACATGTGCAGCTGTGTCAGCAACCTCAGGGACCCCAATCCTCCAGGACTGAGGTGGCATTTCTCAACTGTATCATCTCTACCAGACACAATGGCAAGATGACAGAACAGGAAATGACCAGGGAGAAGCTAAAGGAGTTGAGGAATGACTCAGGGAGCCACCTGTGAATACCAGGTTGGGTAAGACTTCTTTGAGTAAAACAAACGCAAGAAGAATTGTGCCTCTAACTAGGTGCAGACACACAACCCTGATGACCTAATGACTCTCTTTGTTGTACGCAATGAATATGGTAATTGCTGCAAGTTCTGCTAACAAAACTACCCACCAAGACTCCAGAGAAACAGATGAGGAATAACAAAGGAGAAAAACTAAAAATTTTAATAGAAATCATGTATCGCCTATAGTTTGAGATATTCCAATCATTTATTACTTCAACAAGCATTTACTGAATTTCTCAATATGCCAAACACATATATCTATCACATAAGAAATCTAAGTGACAAAGTGAAAATAGTAGATAAATAAGATACAAAGAAGGGCATGTGATGAAAATCCCAATCTTATTGAAGAAATCCATATTGAATGCTAAGATAAGAGATGAGTTCCACTGAATTGTGGGAAAAAGGCAGTAAAATCAGACTGACAGGTTAGGAAAGGGTAAGACAGGAAGAAGAGAGTTATTTTTTGTTTGTTTTGTTATGATGGGGAATGGAACCCAGGGTTTCTCACATGCTTTACAAGTATTCTACCATTGAGATTTATCCTCACTGGGAGAGGGTGTTTTAAGCAAAAGAAGACATAATGTGAGAGAGATCACAACTTAGTAAACTAGAAGTAATTTGTTCCTTTAAATCAACTTACGAACATTCAGAAACAGAAGACTAGTCTGGAGCCAAAGTGCTTCAGATATAGCAGAGGGAGTTAGTGGTCAAGTACAGTCATTTCATTCCTAGTCTTTTCCCATTGTATTTTTTCATAATCTTGGCAGAGTGGCAAATTCAAATGTTCCTCATGAGTGAAGCTGGTTGGGCAAGTACTGAAATAGAGTATGATGTTCAAGGTGAATTTCTGTCCTATCTACAGGGGTGAGCAGCCGTAGTACCAGCTGATTTTAACCTGTCCAACACAATCAAGATCAGGTCAGGCAATAGTGGGCCCAACGTAACAGAACTGGTGTCTTCATAAGAAGGAGTACAGACCTGAGCTGACACTTGATACGTCTCAACACATGAAGTCCTTAGTGGTGTGATATTAGATGATGACCAACACTAGCACCCTATTCTAGACTTTTCAGCCTTCTAAACTGTAACTCAGTCTTTCCTATTTTGTTACAGTAATGAAAAATTCATAGATAAGAGATATTAACTCTGCATAGGGATGGATGTGATCAAGACTTTCATAATAAAGGCGCCAGAAGCTAAAGGTATTTTTCTTTGTTTTAATCATTAGAAGGAGAACTAAGAACCTTCTGAAGATTTTCTCTCATGGAATTTTTTTGTAGTTTACATGAGTATGAAATGAAAGAATGTTAAGGATAAGAGATTCCTTACAAAGATGTTAACAAAATAATAATTATGAACCCAAGTATTTTAGAAATGTTTGCACTACAATCTACCTTGCAACAATGATACTTGTGTTACCACACTTTCTCCTGAAAGAACTGGTCACCAGGTTTCCATATACTCCTGGGCAAGGAATGTATTTTTCCTATTGATACCATCAGGGATTTTTAAAAGTGACGTGTTGTGGGAGACAGGGGAAGAAGATGCAGCCAGAACCCTAGTGGCAGATTCCAGTCCCCCGTGAATCCCACAACAAAGGGGTGGCTCAACTCTTGCTACTCTGAGCTGAAGCAGCAAGGCCAAATACTGCACAAGCAGAAAGGGTACCAATACCTCAGCTCACACACCTTTATTTGGTACCAAGACTTCACACTCATACTCCTAGCATGCATAAGACAGGGCAGTCCCAGACCTGCACATCCAAAATCCTAGCATGCATACAACAGGGCAATTATCCACAATAATCCCTGCAGTTGAAGATCCCACAGGGCAAGGCAGACATCCTTAAACCCCAGTAAGTAAGTCTTAAAGCCAGTAATCCTAGTACAGTAATCTTTGGAGTTTAAAATCCCATAGGGCAGGGCAGATGTCCGCAATAACCCCAGTAGTTGATCCCGCAGGGCAGGGCAGACATCTGTAAATCCAAGTAAGTGAGTCATAAATCCGAGTAAGTTGTCCATATTTCCCAACAATATTTATATTATAAAATTGAGTTATGCTTGGTCTTGATAAACACGATCATCTTTGGAATACATACGTGTTTTTTGTTTGCTTTGGTGTTTTGCTTTTTGTTTTGTTTTGTTTTTTAAGACAAGGTATCTCAAAACAGTTCAAGCAAGCTTTGAACCCAGCATATAGTGTAGGCTGGCCTTTCACTCATAGCAATCTTCCTGCCTCAGTGTCCTAAGTGCTGGGATTGTAGGCATGTGTCACCACACCTAGCCCTAGACAAATATTTAAGTGACACAAAAAGTACACACACAAAGCAAAAGCTCAGGTATTTTGCCTGCTTGATTTCAGTAATTTCTACAAAGAAAGCTACTGTAATCATGTCAGTGCCACGTCAGTAAAAGGATATACATAAAATAATAGGACAGAAATCCCAAAAGTAGAACCACAGGTGTGTCGTCATTTGGTTTTTTACAAAGATCTCAAGGTATTCAAAGGAGAAAGGAAAGATTCTGAAATAAATGGTGTTGGAATCACGAGATCCTATTAAGAAAAAAATTAAACTTCAGTTTTTATCTTACATTATAAATAACGATTAAGTCAAAATGTCATATAGATCTAAATGTAAAAGCTAAAATTATGAAATTCTTAGAAGAAAACAGGGTAAAAAAATTTTAGTGTCTTTAGGTAGGATAGATTTTTTTCTTAATAGAGCAAATATGATAAAGAGACCATGAAAAACTGATCAACAGTCAAAACTTCTGCTATTAAGAGACACCATTAAGAAAAAGCCGAGTGTCGGGCCAGGGAGTTAGCTCAGTGGTTCTGGCGCCTGTCTTGCAAGTGCAAGGACCCGAGTTCGATCCCTGGTATCCACATACCATACTGGGCATGGAGACTCACACCCAGCAGCAATCAGTACCACATACCACAGTGCTGGGCGTGGTGGCTCACACCTGTCATCCCAGCACTCGGGAGGCAGAGGCAGGAGGATTGCTGATGTGAGTTTGAGGTTGAGCTCAGGGCCAGCGTGAACCACAAAGCGAGACCCGGTCTCAAAAAACCTAAAAAAAAAAAAAAAAAAGCCGAGTGTGTGGCTCACGCCTGTAATCCCAGCGCTTGGGAGGTTGAAGCAGGAGGATAGCTGCAAGTTGGAGGTCAGCCTGGGCTACCTAGTGAGCTCAGGGCCCATAGGGACTATACAGCAAGACACTGTCTCAAAA
>PVIR01030494.1:0-20187 GCA_004026965.1 Petromus typicus | reverse complement strand
CAGCCAGGCAGCAGCGGCCTGTCTAGTGTGGCTGGACACACTGACCTGATCGACTCCCTGCTGAAGAACAGGACTTCTGAGGAGTGGATCAGTGATTTAGATGACTTTTTAGGGACTCAGTAATAGAGAATTTGTGGCAGTTTCAGTATTTAGTTGTCTTCTATTTTTGTTCTCAGATTTAAGAAAGAGCAGCTACTTTGGACCAAAAACCCATGGCCCAGGCAGCTGAGCCAGCAGAACCCAGCTGCAGCTGAGACCCAGGTGGTCCCGATTTGGGGTCTCCGAAGCCAGCGGGTTTGGGTCATTGGGCCGGCCCCAGCCCACGTGCTGGCATCATTGCCTGTGTTGGGGCAGCCAAACAGGGTTTTAAAGGTGGTCTCTTACCCAAATGACCAGAAACCCAACGGGAGCAGCCGTGAGACCCCACAGGGACAGGCTGTAAATGGCCTCTGTGCCGTCATGCTGACTCTCCAGGATTTCTCCACTTGCTTCAGTGTTGGGGACAGGTTTTTGAAACTTTGAATAGCAGAATTGTTTGTAATTTGTAGCATAGAAAGATTTTTGAATTTTAGGCAGGTTAGCGTAGGTGATGGTTCAAAGTGCTAAGTGGCATTGGAAACCCAGGGTTTCCTTCGGATGAAGAGCCTTTGTATTTCTGCTCTCTGTCAGCTCTCGGGAGGAGGACGGCTGGAGAGTCATTTCCATCAGGGCAGGCTGTGACTGCAGATGCCGGAAGGCACAGGAAGCTGTTGAGGCAGCAGAGCTGGTGACCCAGACGAGTTCATCCCAGCGGCTCCTCCCAGGGTGATGTCCTCCTTGGCGTCACTCCGTCTCGAGCACTCGGGCTCCCGGCTGCAGGTGGAGATCTGGAGTCCTGGTGGTGCCAGGTGTTGCAGTCCCCGCCTCCCAGCCTCTCTGACCGTTGTGTCCAGCAGGCGGGCACAGTGATGCACACGCGTCTTTTCATCCCCATCCCTTCCCTGTCACCCTTCTCTCCGGCTCCCTTTCTTTCACTCCCGCCCAGGTGGGAAACGGTGACGTACTGCATTGGAGGGAGAAAAAAAGTTGCTAGAATTCTTTAGGGAACCTTAGCATTGCGAAGATCAAGGAAAGAGGCTGCAGGCCGGCCCAGGGGAAGGAATTCCACTTTTTTTGCTGACTTCTGCCGCTCCCACAGCAGATGACTTGCACTTTTACAGATGGCTTTATAACACTAACATCCTCTAAAGATTCGAGTGGACTCTGTCAAGGTCTGTTAGTGAGCTTCACTGAGCTGAGAGACCACAGAATAGAGGCGTGAGCTGCTTGTGGAGAACAAGATTCAGCACTTGCCCGTATGGAAAGCAAGATGAGCACAGGGCAAGACCCTTCATGCACATAGGATGGTGGAAGGAGAGGAGTCCACGGAAGAGAATGGCTCGTGTGAAGAGTATGTGGAGAAACCATAACCCATCTCTGTTTCCCTGGAGTCTCAAAAGGATCGTTCACCTAGTATCATGTCAGTAATTGAGCCGGGGAGATCCGCGCCCAGCCTGAGTCACTCAGATAATGAGTTTGCACCACAGTGCCTTTTTTTGCCAGGGTACTTGGACCCTCCGATTCTTGTCTCATAGCCATCGGCCACCACTGTTGGCAAGTGGCCCGTTTCCCCTTTAACCGCCCTCACTGCCTTCCCCAGATACTCAGTTTAGCTCTGGAAGGGGAGGATGAATCAGAAAGCCAGTGAAGACTCCACCCTCGAGCAAGTTCCCCAAACTCTGGGGCGAGGTGACTTCAGCAGGTTTTCTAGCAAAAGCGGGGCCGAGGGCTGGCTCTGCTTCCTTGTTCCTCTCCTGTCTCCCAGCCACCACCTGCCTCTGTCCCCCAAGGCGCTTGCCAGCCCTCGCTGTCTGCCTTAGTCCCAGCAGGCTGCCCAGACAGTGGGCTTCTCACTTGCTGCAGTTCATAGCAATAAAATGTGATTCGTGGGGTCCTCCAGGGAGCTACCCTTGGCTTTATTTATGAAACTGGCTTTGGGAGTCAGGAGGAGATGACTGCTTCCATGCACATCCCCATCTTCCTAGAGCCACAACTCAGAAGAAAAGGGTGCTTGGACTTTTGTTATACACACGTGCTTTGTGTAAATAAATGTTTACAATTTTATATTGAAGATGGAATAAGCGTTAGAGCTTCCAACTGTATATTTTTTACTTTTATAGATTTAAAAACTATGATCCTTTATATATCTTTTTCGGGAGCTGTTGATAAGTTTTATGGCAGACAGTTAGTATTGTTAACTTTTTATGGTCATCAGACGTACATAAAAATTCTGTTAATCCCTTTACCCTTCCACTTCCCTTAACTCTGGTATACACCAAAAAGAGGTCTTTACTTTCCTTGTTTTATCATTATAAAAATAATAAAAGTATTTTGCTAGTATGGAAACTGCCTGTGTATCTGACTTCCAGTAGGCAGCTACCAGGAGATCGATTCCTTTGGGGTTGAAGTTAGCTTTATTATTTACATAGTTTGGGGCCTGGGTTGGTGAAGACCTCGGGCTAACTTCACCTGTAGGATGACAGGCGCTAGAGTTGGAGCTGAAGTCAGCCCTGCTCCCTCCAGCCCTTCGTGGGGGCCTGGTGTCTGACCTGAGGGTGGTGGGTGAGGGAACTGGGAGCTCCAGGTCCTGACTGGTCTGATGTTCTTCAAAACTGAACTGTACGCTTAGAGTGCGTCTGGCTACTTAGTTCTTCAGGGTAGGGTCTGACTTTCTCCTTTCAATGCAAGGACTGTGTGCTACAAAAACGAAGAGGAGGAAATCAAAGGCCGGACACCTGTAATCCCAGCACTCAGGAGGATTGCTGAGTTCGAGGCTCGCCTGGGCTGCGTAGTGAGCTCAGGGCCAGCCTGAACTACAAAGTGGGACCCTGTCTTTAAAAAGAAAAAAAAGCTGGGCCGGGGAGTTAGCTCAGTGGTTCCGGCGCCTGTCTCACAAGCACAAGGACCCGGGTTCGATTCCCCGGTAACCACATAACAATACTGGGTGTGGAGACTCACCCCAGCAGCAACCAGTACCACATCCACAGTGCCGGGCGTGGTGGCTCACGCCTGTAATCCCAGCACTCGGGAGGCAGAGGCAGGAGGATTGTGATGTGAGTTTGAGGCTGAGCTCAGGGCCAGCCTGAACCACAAAAGCGAGACCCTGTCTCCAAAAACCTAAAAAAAAAAAAAAAAAAAAGCTCTTGCCAGTCGTGATGATGCACACCTGTGGTCCTACCACCTGGGAGGCTGAGGCAAGAAAATCACTGGATTCCAGGCCAGCCTGATAGCAAGACTCCCTGCCACCCCAAAAATTTCATACATAAAATTATCAAGGTGCTTAAAATGTTCGTGCTATCTCGCTCCACAACTCTAGTTCTGAGAAGCCATCTTTGAAAGTAATCCCAAGGGCCGCGGGGCTGCCCAACCCCTCTGTCCAGGCGTGGTGGGAGGGGCCGGGCTTCCGGGCGGGAGGGCTTGTGCTCGCGTGGCTTTTCCTCCACTACCTCCGCAGCTTGGTGCAGGTGCTGAACCAGAGCCCGAGGGCGCCTTTGCTTACAGTACTGGACCACCATCGTCCTGCCGGCATAGTCAGCCTTTCTGCACTGACTGAGTAGTCCCACCAAGTCTGTGTTGATCCTGAGAGAGAAATTTGTGAAAGATTAGAAATGAAGAGGTGGAAACATTGCCTGCTCGGCCAGAGTTCCTGAGTCACTTGGTGTCCAGTCTAGCCGCGCTTGAGAAGCCTTTGGAGCCAGTGGGTGAGTGAGGCGGGGGCGGACCCTCATTTCAGCGCCAGGTGACTCCATTTTGTACACAGTCACAGGAGAAGGTGGGATCACAAACCCACAGCTCCGTCTTACTGCTTGTAGCAGTTCTCGTGAGCCCAGATTATCCACCTGTGGCTGACAGGTCTCGCGAGCCCAGGTTATCCACCTGTGGCTGACAGGTCTCGCGAGCCCAGGTTATCCACCTGTGGCTGACAGGTCTCGCGAGCCCAGGTTATCCACCTGTGGCTGACAGGTCTCGTGAGCCCAGGTTATCCACCTGTGACTGTCACCTGGGCATGTGACCGGACCCAAGGCAGAGCTTGCTTGTGCAGCGGACGACCCGCTGGCTCTTCCTGCTTTGGAGAAATCTGAAAACAAAGAGGTGGGTGCTAATTGAATTACAAGCTGAGAGGCATAGTTATAAAAAATGGGATATATATTAAAATTTTATTGCTTTTACAGTTTTATACAAAATAAACAAACATACAAAATAAACTTTTGGTACTGGGGATTAAACTCGGAACTCTTTGCTTGCAAGGCAGGCATCAGAACCACTGAGCTAGGTCCCCGGCAAAATAAAACTTTAAAAGTTATCGAATTATGTATAGCATTAAGAAGTTCTTTTTGGCAATTAAAAAATGTATCAACAAGAGCCAGGTGCGGTGTGCCTGCAGTCCCAGCTGCTTGGGAGGCTAAGTGGGAAAATCTCAACACAAGAGTTTGAGGCTAGCTTGGGCAACAGAGATACCATTCAGAAATACATAAATATGAACTGGATAAAGGGTAAGGAAAGCATTGAACACTGTTGAGTTCAATAAAAAAGTCATTCTGTAATCAATGTAGTCATCTTTGTTGGGGACCAAGTCCCACCAAGACAGGCTCTCAGGACACGACATGATCTTAAAGTCCAACCAAGAGTTTTATTACTGGGCCGGGGAGTTAGCTCAGTGGTTCCGGCGCCTGTCTCGCAAGCGCAAGGACCTGGGTTCGATCCCCGGTAACCACATAACAATACTGGGTGTGGAGACCCACACCCAGCAGCAACCAGTACCACATTCCACAGTGCCGGGCGTGGTGGCTCACGCCTGTAATCCCAGCACTCGGGAGGCAGAGGCAGGAGGATTGCTGTGATGTGAGTTGGAGGCTGAGCTCAGGGCCAGCCTGAACTGGAGTGAGACCCTGTCTCAAAAAAGAAAAGGAATTTGGGGCCGGGGAGTTAGCTCAGTGGTTCCGGTGCCTGTCTTGCAAGCGCAAGGGCCCGGGTTGGATTCCCCGGTAACCACATACAATACTGGGTGTGGAGACCCACGCCCAGCAGCAACCAGTACCACATACCACAGTGCCGGGCGTGGTGGCTCACGCCTGTAATCCCAGCACTCGGGAGGCAGAGGCAGGAGGATTGTGATGTGAGTTGGAGGCTGAGCTCAGGGCCAGCCTGAACCACAAGGCGAGACCTTGTCTCCAAAAACCTAAAAAAAAAAAAAAAAGAAAAGGAATTTTAAAAATTATTTCAATTTTAAGACTGGAACTTAAATGTACACACTTCCTGAACAATGTATATCTCACCCCCAAATTGCTGTTATCTGTATGCCTGTTGCCATCTTTTATCTTACTCAGTTTTAATACCAGAAGGTTCTTTGGGACTATGCAGAAACTGAGGTCACAGAGGACCCATTCTGCAAGGGTTCATGTCCATCATGTTGATGCCCGTGGAGCTGGACAGAGCATGGAGAACAGGTGGCCAGCACTGGTGGCCTTGGGCTGGTCCCTCCAGTCAGCAAGTACTCAAGCCCCGCAGTGCCCTAAGAAGCTGGCAAGCTCAGAGTGAATGAGGCTAGGACCAAGGGACCTGGGACATCTGCCCAGAGACTTCCTCTGAAGCTGCAGATGTCAGGCCTGCTTCCTGCTGCCTGGACAGAAGGGTGAGCTTGGATGCAGAGACGTGCAGGCCTTGGAGGAAATGCGAGCTTGGCAGAGAGGAAGGCTGCACTTGTACTGTCACCCGGACACACCCGCAGGCCCGCGGACGAGCTGCCAAGTCCAAAGACACGAGGGCATGCAGGGCTCACTGATTCATAGATGCACTGGCACACGGCTCAGGGAAGCAGGGGCTGAGAAGGCCCAGGGATACTTGGGAACACATTGCTGGCCTCACTTCTCTGTCATTCTGCCATCGTGACTGGAGTGACAGAGCCTGGTCTCAAGCCTGGCCTGATGCCAACTTGCAGGGGTCCCACTGAGGAAGTGCAGGCTGCAGGCCAAGCAACTGAGAGAAGTGATGAGCAGGGGTACCCATCAGGTGCCAGCCCCTCAGTGGAAGGAACCTGGGCTTAGGTATGGCAGGAAGATGCGGGCTGGGTGATCAGCAGCTGTGGAGCTCCTGAGGTCACGTGACCTGCTGCAGCCACAGCAAAGTCTGTGCTTCCTTGTGGCTCTGTCAGAGTCTGGACACTGCTACCTCAAAACAAACCCACCTCAAACCAGCTTCGGCCAAAAGGAGAAGCAACCATTTCACAAAACTGAAAAGGCCAGGGGCCCAAGAGAGCGCACCAAGCAAGGAGGGCTGTGTCGAAGGGCTCTGAGCCCTGAGCAGTCCCCCTTTGCTTGCCCGGGCTCTAAGTCACGTCCGGTCGCCCTGCTGACACGTCTCTCCACAGGTGGGGAGCACACGGATCAGCACTGTCTGGACTGTACCACCTGCGTGTGGGGAGGGCAGAGGCCTCAGGAAAGGCACGGTTCTTCTGAACACGCGGCAGGGTGGGCAAGAAGTGGCCGAAACTGCTTCCGAGCTGGAGGCCGTCCCGATGGGCTTCCAGAAGGCCTTGCAGAGGAGCCCCCTGCATGGCCCGGGGCAGCCCGGCCCTCGTGCAGGCGGCCGGCAGACACCAGGCTGTCCGGAAGGAGCAAGGGGAGAGCCTGGGCCCCGTGTGGAGGCCACTCGGCCTCCCCTGAAGCGGGAGAAGCCAGTGGGTACGTGAGAGCTGAAGAGCCTGGGCCAGGACCAGGAGCAGGCGAGTGTGTAGGATGGGTCCCTGGGGGCCTGGGGCCGGACCTGGCATGAAAGGACAGGACCTGCTCTGGACACTGGTGTGTGGGGAGCCGGACTCCCCAAGGCTGCAGTGGGCTGTCCCGCACAGAACTGGGCATGGAAGGGGCAGGAAGGACGGGGCAGAAGTCGCCAGGCTCTTCCCCGCCCTGGTTTCCGCCCGCCTGGCCTGGCCAGGCTCCCTGCCACTGTGGGCTTGGTCACCGCCTCCCCACCGACAAGGGGTGGGGAGGGCACTGAGACGCTGTTCCTCTCCTGCGCTGATCAGCGCTGCAGCAGCCCTGCCACCTCACCACCATGAAGGACGAGGTGGCTTTCCTGGCCACTGTCACTCTCCTGGGAGTCCTGATGCAAGGTGGGCTGGCTCCTGAGCGGGGGTAGGTGGGCCTCATACCTACAGTTTGTCTGCCGTCTAGCACCTGGGGACGGGCGGCTGGCAGGCTCAGATGCAGGGAGGGACAGATGCAGGGCCAGCGCCGAGCTCTTCCAAGGGCCTGGTGACGGAAGAGCAAGGCCCGGCTCCCCACTTAAAATGTGAGCTTATGTCCACTAAAATCAGAATTTTAGGAACAACGGAGGTTTGAGTAGGAAAATTTTATTGAGGAAAAAAAGCTTCTGCCTAAGAGAGACAGAAGGGGGGACCCGGAAAGGGGGGTAACCCAGAGTCGTTTTTTCCCAGGGGGAATTTATGGGCCAAAATCACAAGGAGAGGTGGGCTCAAAGTAGGGTCTTCTAATAAGATTTAAGAGAAATGGGCAAACCAGTGGAATTACAAGTACAGTTGTTTAAGCAATCTTGATCAACTGGGGTTCAATAAGAAATCAAATCTATAGAGTGTTTTTGATCCTAGGTGGGCCAAATTCCTGGCCCTTTACCCCAGGGAATTTATAAGAATTTATTTGACATTCCTGGGGAGGGAAGGGGTGGGTCTGGATCTTGACTCCCGTTGACTTAGTTATTCAGGAGAATGAGGCCTTAGCAGTCACTGTTTCCTGGGGGCTCTACTGAGTCCGACCTTTGCTAACAGTCTCCCTTCTTTTGAGTTTCCCAAGGGCCTGCCCCATCTGCCTGTCACGTCTAACCAGCTTTTCTGTCTGTAATACTGGGACTCAGATGCCCCAGGGCCCGAGTGCCACCTGAGTGGCTGGAACCTTCAGGGGTGTGAAGGGAAGGGAGGGGAAGCCCCGAGGCCTGATACAGGGCGAGCGGTGGGAACTGGCCAGGGACCAGGGCTAAGAAGGCACCCCACCTAGGGGCGAGCTGCAGGAAGGGGGCTGTTGGGAGCACTGAGACGGGCGTGCCAGGCTCCGCGTGCAGCCTGAGGGCTGGTGGGCAGGGCTCTGCAGCGTCCAGCTGTGTGGGGCTGGTAGGACTGCCATGGTTCACAGTGGCTGACCCCTGCCCTTTCCAGCTGTCTCCACTGGCATTTAATCGAGATGCCCCATTCCCCGCCCTGTGTCCCAGGCATCATACTGGAGCCACATGGAGCTGGGCAGGGCTGGAAGCTGCTCTGTACCCCCCAAAAGTGCCTGCTTGGTTCTGTCCTCAGGCCCTACAGGACATACTTCTGGGGATGCAGCCCTCCTGGTCCAGCATACCATGGTCCCAGCATGTGCTAGGATATGGCACAGGTGGACCAGAGGCCTGATTTCCAGCTCACCAGTAGCGGTGCCTCAGCTTTTCTCCTATTGCCACAGGTGGGGTTTGCAGAGGCACTTGGGAGCTGACAGGCCACCTGTGGGACAGAGCTGGGACTGTGTGTGGACAGGCAAACCAGGCTGCTCTGTGCACCTGCCCTGGACTCCGTGGTAGCATGAGGTTGCACCCTCAACTGAGGGCAGAGGGCACTGCAGGGCTGGGCAGAGACAGAGCCTTTGCAGGGGCACCCGTCTGCAGGTCGGGAGGTCCTTTCTGGCAGACTGTGGAGGAGGCGGGTGGATGCCTTAGGCCCATGCAGCTGGGTACAGACCGGGCTCTCTCTGCCTCCTTGCCCTCGGCCCACATTTTCCCTGGTCCACACTAGGAGGCAGCGGTCCGAGGAACTAGGCATCTGCGGTGTTTTGCCAGTCAAATAGCCAGGGAGCAAAGTCCCAGCAGACAGGTGTCCTCACTGTGTCACCTCCCCGGTGGCACGGGCACTGGTGACACAGGCAGGGGTGCGAGGGACTTGTCCTGCAGGGGACGGAGGGGGGCAGAGCGGGCTGCCTCGCTACGGGGGCGACCCATCTGACTGCTCTCCTCCGCAGCCTACTTCTCCCTGCAGGTTATCTGGGCGCGCAGAGTCCACCGCGTGTCGCCGCCGCTCACGACTGGCCCGCCGGAGTTCGAGCGCATCTACCGAGCTCAGTGAGGCAGAGGCGGGTGCGGGCCGGGCGGGCGGGGCCGGCGGGGGGCTCGACCGGGCCCTCAACCCGCCCACCCCCGCTGCCGCAGGGTGAACTGCAGCGAGTACTTCCCCCTGTTCCTGGCCATGTTGTGGGTGGCCGGCACCTACTTCCACGAAGGTGTGTCTCAGGCAGGGCGCGTGCACGGGCCAGATCTCTGCGCCTGCGCGCTCACCCCGCCGCTCCCTCGCAGGTGCCGCGGCTCTCTGCGGCCTGGTCTACCTGTTCTCGCGCCTCCGCTACTTCCGGGGCTACGCGCGCTCCTCGCAGCTTAGGTGAGCGCGACGGGCTGCAGGCAGGGGTGGGCGCTCGTGGGCGGGGCCTCCGCGGCGGTGGGCGTGCCTGGGGAGGGGGCGGGGCGCACTACCCTCGTCCAGCTGAGCGCCACCCACAGGTTGGCCCCGCTGTACGCGAGCGCGTGCGCGCTCTGGCTGCTGGTGGCGCTGGCTGCGCTCGGCCTGCTCGCCCATTTCCTCCGGGTCAAGATGCGGTCCGCGCTCCTCCTGCCCCTGCGGGCGCTACTGCGGACGGCCTGAGCCGAGCGATTGAGGGTTGGTGCGGCTGCGCGACGAAGACCCTGAGTCGGGGAGGTTTCCCGCTGCCCCGCAGTGCCTAATAAAGTTCCAGCGAGCAGGCCCTGGCTGCGTTCTGTGCGGGGGTGGGGTGCCGGCGGGCGGCGTGCGGACCGAGAAAGGGTCCCTGATGGGCAGGCTCTTCCCACCCCCTTCTCAACCCCAGCCAGGCCTGAGCTGGCGCCCTCCTGGCCCGTGCTGATCCCCGGCGTCTTAGGACAGAAGGTGCCACAAGGAAGTGGGCAGAGGCAGGAGTGTGAGACAGCCTAGGGGTCCCATGTATACGTGACCCTGGGGATATAGCCATTCTAGGCAGGCCAGCTGTGCGTGCCAAAACTTGGGAGGTGGACAGACCTTACTAAGTGTTTGGGCCAGAAGGTATGGACCCCTTGCTGGAGATGCGCCCGCCCCTGTCGTTCTCAAATGCAAAGGGTTGACCCTCCCGGAAAGGTTGTGGTGGCACGGTTCCCTGGAAGACTCGCAGAAACCGTCAAAGTCCTTGACTCGGCTGGGAGAGGCGGAGGTCGGTATCAGGTGAGAATAGCTGGCTACGGGTCTCCCCTTCCCACGTAGGCCCGGGGGAGCCTTGGGGCTACGCCATGTGCGGAGCCGGGGGGGGGGCAGCTACATTCGACGCACGTGCTTCATTAATCCTTTATTACAAGTCACGCTCTTATAGAAGTATATGTGGACTTACGTGAAAAATCAAATGTATCCAAGAATAAAAAACACAGCACATAAAGTAGTATATGCATTCCAGTGTTCGCGCTAGAGATATCAGCGCCCAAGAAAAAGCTCCTCTAAAACGGCCTGGTAAGGCCGGCCGGGTCGACGTCTGGGTGGGTTCGGTTCGGGCGGCACAGGCCGGCCCTCAGGCACAGTGTGGGGCCGCCAGCCTCCTTGCGGCCCGGCGGGCTGGGGCAGCACCAGCTCCTGGGGCCTCCGGGCCAGCGGTGGACCCCAGGCTGGCCGGATCGGAACCACCGTAGGGACCTGCCGAGCCCCCCAGGGGCAGCGGCAAGGACATCTCAGGCGGTCCGGGAGCGCCTCGGAGTCTTCTTTAGTCGGCCTTTTTAAGGAAGATCTGGGAGAACGGGGTTCAGGGTCAGTGGACCCTGGGGGCATCACCACGGTCTCCTGACCTGCCCTGCACGAGCCCGGCTCACCTCACTCAGAATGACCCACACTGGGGAGTCCGTCTGGATGGAGAGGCGCAGGGCCTCCAGGGGGCCAAAGGCTGGGTCTACCTCTCCTTCTGCCACGCCCTTGTAGAAGGAGCCTGGGGGCCAGCAGCGAGGAGCGTTCACGGCCAAAGCCCAACCCAGGCAGGCTGCCTCCCTGCCTGCGCAGCAGGCCCTGCCAGCCCCGAGCCCACTCACCTATCTGCAGGTAGCCATCGGGGCTCCGTGGGTAACGCAGGGCAGCTGAGCGGCCCTCCTGCAAAGCCTCCTTCTCTGACTGGGGGTTCTGGGGGCAAAATCAAGAGCTGCAGCAGGTGACCCGAGAGTCTGTGAGCCGTGCCCGCCCACACCCTGCTGCGCTCACATCGAAGGGCAGCACCTCCACCGACGTGTTGAAGAGCTTGTCCTCCGGGTGCTCGATGTTACCGCTGCGGAAGAAGAACCTGCATCCGACCATGGAGGCTAGTGAGCTGCTGCCAGGCCCAGAACGTGACCCTCAGAGAAGGCCAGGCCTGGTCCACGAGCACACACGGGCTGGGCCGTGTGGCTCGGGACGACGGTGGAAGTGGGCAGGGCCATTCCTTGGGACTAGCCACAGACATCATGGAGCAGTGGGGGCCTGCTTGACTGAGTGCTTGCAGGAGAGCATCACTTTACACGCAAGGAAACCTGGGGCTACAGGAGGGAACTTGCAGGCCCAGAAACTTCTGCGGAGGCCTGGGCCCCACTGGCCATACTGCCCTCTATTGCCAAGGCACTGACCGTTCAAGGCGCAGTGGCTGGAAGAAGCGGAAGCGGATGAAGTCCCCTGCGGCAGGTGTGAACGCCCAGAAGAAGTCCTCGCGCAGGTAGGCCTTCTCCAGGGTGAAGTGCTGGTACGTCTTGAGGCTCGTGCTCACCTCGGCAGGTGGGTTCACATGCTCCTTCCGCAGGGCTTGCTTCCCAAAGTCCTTGTCCTGTGCGGTAGGTCAGGATGAGCCCAGCCCGCCTGTCGGTAGCTGGCTCTGGCTAACCCTGGCCAGGAGGGGGTGTGCCCACCTTCAGTTTCTGGATCTTGCCAGCCAGGGAGGAGTGAGTGCCCACGTGCTGGAAGAGGGACGGCTTGAAGCGGATCCGAAGGTTGGCCTTCTGCCGGTCACAATGCTTCTGTGAGAGGAGGGCAACATCTGAAGTCTTAGCTGGGACATCTAGGGACAGTCAGGGCTTCTCACGGCCAGCAGTCCACCGCTCGTGGCCTTCCGGCCCCCTTCCCTGCCCTCCACATTCCCGCTCACCGCATCCTTCTCGGGGTTGCAGACCTTCACCCACAGAATGTGGTCCAGCAGCCAGTCAATGGGCTTGTCCCGGTAGAACATGAGGATGAACTCCACAATGAGGCTCAGGTCCAGCGACTTGAACATCTTCCCTGGGTGCAGGAAGGGGCTAAAGTTGAGTGGGAAGCTTGCTGCACCCCCCTCCACCAACAGCAAATGGAGGGGAGACAAGGTGTGCAGGGCCCAGGACCGGGGTGGACCTGGCGGTAGAGAGCTGTGGCCAGCTCGTGGCATGGGTGCGAGGGGTGTACCGATGAAGCCCAGCTGCGAGAACTCCAGGATCATCCAATCTTCCGAGGGCTGCTGCAGGGCAAAGTTCTTCATCGTGCTCAGGTAGTTGGGCTTGGCTACGATGTCATCTTCCAGCTGCACGACAGCCAGAACAGAGGTGGGCTCAGGCCAGAGTCCTGGCCGGTCTGAGCAGGGGTGGGGCAGGGGTGGTGCACCCAGAGCCTGGGGCTGACCTGGACATAGTAGATGCCTTTGGACTGCGCATACATCATGAGGAAGCAGTAATCAAGGTTCTGTTTGGTCCTCCACCTGTGGTGGAGGCAGGAGCCTCAGGGACCTCTCCGGAAGCTGCACAGTGGCAGGCCTGTCCCCCACCCCATGCAGGGGTCCTCCAAGAGTAAGGCGAGGCAGGCCCGCAGGCACCCCAGGCTCAGGCCAGGACCACCTGGCTTCTCGGCCCAAGAGGCCGATGGCTGGGTGTGAGGGGGAGGGTAAGTACCTGACTCTCTCCTTGGGGTCCCCGAAGGACTCCCTGAGGCGGGAGAAGTCAGGGTAGAAGTGAGGGGACGGGGAGATGACCTCTAGAAGCCCGGAATGTATCTCTGTGGGGAACCTGGAGAGCAGGAGGCAGGAAGGCCCGGCGGGTTAAAGGGGAGCCCCACCAACCAGACCCCTGCACCAGCCTGGTGCGCTGGGGCCCCACACTCACCCTCCCGGAGCCAGCAGGGGCCGTGCCTGCGGAGCAGAAGCCAGGCACCCTGCCCAGCGCCCGCAGCCCCCTGCTGCAGGCCTCCGAGGGACTCACAAGGCCTTGATGTTCTCTGTCACTGCCGACGTGTACTGTGGGTCAGTCTGCAGGAAGACCAGGTTCCTCTCAGCCTGGCCATCACGCCCGACGGTCGGTCGGGAAGGAGGGGCGGATGGGGCTGCAGCTTCCAGGGTCCCCAGCGCCGAGGAAGACGGCCCCCAAGGCCCCGCAATCCTGCCGCGCAGGCGCTGGCGGGACCGCGTAGCGGGCACCTCCACGAGGGGGCGCTCGTGGCCCCTTTGGACTGCTCCGAGCTCTCCTCGCGAACGCAGGTTTCAGTGCCCCCGATAGCCAGCTCAAGGGGCGCCCCGTGCCCTCCCTGCTCCCACGCCCGAGCCACTCGCCTCGGCGATCAGCACCACGATGACCGAGTCCTCCTTCTCCTGCGGGCTCAGCTCGGAGATAAGCGAATGTAGTGTGTCCGTCAGGTAGGAGTGCACCTCGCGTCGCACGCTCGGGATCCCCATCACCACCGACACTATGGGGACGCAGGGTGATGCCGGGCCCGGCCGCTGGCCCGCCTCGCCGCCCGCCCGCCCACCTCCCCTACCTCCAGTGCGGCCCTGGCCCACGCGGACGGCCGGCTGCAGGCTGCTCTCCTTGGCCAGCAGGTGCGGCAGGTGGTGGAAGACCGTGGGCAGGTGCAGCACGTTACGATGCGAGCCGTTCCAGGGCTTCAGCCGGGCGTCCTCTGCGGCAGGAGGGCGGAGGTCAGGCCGGCAGCACACCGGAGGTGCGGCCAGGCCCGCCATGCCCGCGCTCACCTGACAAGCGGCCCCAGGTGCGGTTGCCCTCTCCGTCCCGCAGCGCCTGCCTCTCGGACACGGCCCTCTTGATTTCGTCCAGCACCAGGTTGAGCTCCTTGGAGCGCTTAAGGCTCTCCTGCTCGGCCGCGTGCAGGCGATCGCGCAGCGCCAGGAACTCCCGCTGGTAAACGTCCACCACGTCGCCTGCAGGCCCCACGCCAGCGTCAGCAGACCCCGCTGCCCGCGCAGTGCACGCCTGCCTGCTGGGGCCACGCTGCCTGGGCTCCGTAAGAGTCACTAAAGCCACCCTGAGCCAGGCGTGCCTGGAAGAGCCTGCAGTGGGACGGGCCCTCAGGACTCTTCCCACTCGGTTGTTTTGTCCCTGGAGGCAGCCCAGGGTCACTTCCTGTCCCAGGCGCAGCAATCCCAAAGCCACCCCCAATGGCTCCCAAAGCTTGTTTCCTAGCTTTGTGTGGTCCCGGGGAGCAGGTGGGCGTTCTGCCCATGCTGCTCCATTCTCCAAGTACCACTGAGCCAAGTGCAATCGCCCAGTGTCCCCAGGTGCCCGGATGTCCGCTGTGCTCAGTGTCCCAGGGCCCTGCTTAGGATGCTCAGGTAGCAGACCTTGAGAATCTAGCCCAGAGGTTGTCCGACCGGTCAGGGGAGGGAGAACAGGGATCCCCTGAAGGGGATCTCTGGAGACCTGTGTTGGCCTGGGCCTGTTTTTTATTTTACTGAGACAAGGTCTTGCTTTGTAGTTCAGACTGGCCCCGTGCTCAGCCTCGAACTCACGGCAATCCTCCAAACCGCCTGCCTCTGCCATTTGAGTGCTAGGATTACAAGTGTGAGCCACCATGCCCAGCGTGGTGGGCGTGAGTCTTCCTGCCCAGTATTGTCGTATGTGGTTACCGGGGATCGACAGTGGGTCCTTGCGCCCTTGCGCTTGCAAGACGGGCACCAGAGCCAGAGCTAAATCCCTGGCCCCTGTGTTTTGTCTTTGACAGGGTCTTGCTGTGCTGCTCAGCTTGGCCTTCAGTGATCCTCCTGCCTCAACCTCAGTAGGGCACCGCTGCACCCAGCCATGCCTGGGCCACCCTGAAGGGCCTGCTGGCCACCCAAAGGAGATGAGTGTCAGGTCAGAACTGCTGGGCGGAGCTAAGCCTGAGCATCAGGGTGGGGCAGGCTCCCCGCGGCCAGGCCCCTGGCTACACTGGCCCAGCAGCAGAAGATAAACAATACCACCTGCTGCCTGTGCCCTCCTTTGCCGGCAGGCCTCTGCTCGCCCGACTTCTGCTCCTGGGTCTGCCAAGGGCACCTCTTCTCCCTCGGGAATGTCTGTGCGCCTGTCTCTCGGCCTGGGATCTTCGGCTGTCTCCTGGGCCTAGTTACGGCAGACGCAGCCTTCAAGGCCAAGTGGTTCTACAACTGCCCCTGAGCAGCTCCCGGTCCTGACCGTGGTGGGCACAGAGTCCCACGGTGCCCAAGGTCAGGACCCAGACAGAGTCTGACCATCTCAGCCACAGCTCCTGGCAGCAGGCCTGAGACCCCAGGCAGGAGGGGCTGGGGGCAAGAGCACTGGATCCACTCCCCCAGGTGCCACCTATGTATGGGAGCAGGCTGTGCCCCGGCTCCCTGCATCTGCCTCCCAGGGTGAAGCGGCCCCAGGCCACATGAGCTGGGGTTGGAACTAGGTTTTGAGCTTTCTGTTCTTGCTTGGGCTCCAGGGCCAGGTTACCCTGGGAACCTGACCCCAGAAGCAAGGCTGGCCATGCCAACACTCACTGTCCAGCACCCCAGCCGGCAAGGGCCGAGAGGCACTGATGCACAGGGAGCCTCCGTGGCAGGTGCTGACAGAATGGGCACAGGGACTACAGGTGCTCCCGTCTGCCTGGGTGTGGCCCCTGTGCAGTGGACGTAAGGACAGCCATGTCACTGGCTCCACCTGGAGCAGCTCCAAGGTGAGACCACTCTGAAAGGCAAGAGGCGGGACCCATCTGACCACTCATGCTTTTGGAGCAAGGTAAGCTCTGCCATCTGCGCCATCCCGGCTGGACAGGCACGTGGGCCATGCTGCCCTGCATCGGTCTGGCAGCCAGGCCTGAGCGCAGCTGCTTCCTACCCTGGCCTCCCTTCTCTGGGGGCAGCCCTGCTCTCCCCTGAGCCTTGAGCTGCCTGCTTCCCAGCAGCCAGCAGGCTCCCGGGCCTGGGTCCTGCCGCAGCAGCCCTTCGCTCACTTCCCCTGTCCCCCAGCAGCCCCCTGCTCTGGCCCTACCTGGCCTCCTGCTACCTTCGATCCAGGTCTGCTCTCACCCCTGGCTTCTCTGAGTGGAAGTCCATCAAAGCCAGGAGCCCAAGCTGCACGACCACCTCCCTGCGGGCTGTGTGCTGCTCGGCGACCCTGCCACGCAGTCCTGGGCCCCACCACCCTGTCTCAGGAGATGGGCCAGCGAACTGTGGCAGAAACACCTTCCCCTGGGATGGACCGCATCCGCGGGCACACTACTGACAGCAGCGGGCCCAGAGGTCTCCTCACCCTCCCAAGGGCACAAAAGTCAGGAAACTCTGAGGCCCACAAACCACAACATTCCACCTTGGCGGCTCCGGTCGAGGGGACAGATTCCAGAGCCAAAGCGAGGCACAGCTCTCGGGCCTGTACCGAGGGATGAGAAAGCAGGCGCAGAGTGCCAGGCCTGGCCGGGGCGACGGGGCGCGGAGGCCCAGGCAGGAAGGGCCTGGGTGCCTCGGAGTGGTGGCTGAGGCTGCGGGCTGAGCCCCCCGGGCCCCCGCCTTCTGCGGGTCCACCAGGGGAGCGCTTGCCCCCGGACCGCTCCCTCTCTGGCTCCCTGCCGCCCGCTCTCCTCCCCGTTCCTGCGCTTTCCCCTGCGTCCCGGGGCCCTCTCCTGAGTCCCACATCCGCTGCCAACTGGAAGCCGGGATCCAGTCTGTCCTCACCGCGGGCTTCGCCCGGAACTCTTCACAGGCAGGAATGAGAAGGGCTCCACTACGGCACAGCCTCTGGCCTTCCCAGGCCCCCCGCGGAAGCACGACGCCCGCTGTGGCAGGCCCAAGTCACAGGCTTCCTCGCGGCCCACAGGTGCCTGGGCTCGCGTCCTGGGGGCAAAACACCCGGCCTGGGGGGCCGCGGCGGCCCTCACAGCACCCTGGAGACCGGCTCCCTGGGGCCGGCGCCGCTCCCGCGTGGGCCTGCGCTGCTGCTCCGGACAGCGGGCCGAGACTGGTGGCTGCTGTCAGAAGCACCGAGAGCCGCGGCCGGGCCTCGGCTACGGTGGAGCAACGCATCGCCCCGCGGTGGTCGGGCAAGGCCCGCGTGGGCCTCCTGCCAACCCGCTTCTGCAGCCAGTCTGCCAAGGGCTCCTAGTGCCCTCCCAGGTGGCACCCCCCGCACCGAGAACGCTGCCCTGTCGTGCCCTCCCTGTGCCAGCTCGGGGTCTGTCCGAGTTCCTGGCTCGTGGACCCCAAGGCCAGTCTAGGCCTCCACCCAGACAAGACCAACGCAGGAGGCTGGCTGGGCTGGCGGGCACCTGGCGGGCAGTGGGGCCGCTCCAAGACAGCTCCGGCTCCTCGGCCAGGACTCCGCCTCCAGCCTCACCTAGGCGGTGCTGGGGGCAGGAAAGTTGGCAGGCCAGGCCGGGGGCCAGCCGGCCGCGGCCTGGCCCTGCAGGAAGAGCGGCGGGCGGGACGGAAGCCGCTTCTCCCGCTGGCGCCGGCTCGGGCGGGGTGGCGAGGCCTCGGGCCCGCAGCAGGCTCAAGCGGCGCGGAGCGCAGGCGCAGGCCGGCCGCCCGGGCTCACCTTTCTGGCCGCCGAGCGCCGCGTACCAGGACAGCGAGAGGAAGGCGCACAGGCAGAAGAGCAGCAGCGACAGGAAGGTGCCGTGGCGGAGCCTCATCTCCCCGAGGCCGCATGGCCCGGCGGGCGGCGCGGCGGCGGGGGCCCGGCCCCGGGGCGGGGAGCGCAGGGCGCGGCCCGGGGCCGGGCGGCGGCGGAGCGGCGCGGGCCTGGCGGCGGCGGGCTGCGAACGAGAGGCGCGCAGAGTCGACGCGCGGGGCGGGGCGGCCGGATTTAAAGGCGCCGAGCGCCGCGAGGGGCGGGGCGCGGCCGGCGAGGGTGAGGCGCGGCCGGGCGGGCGCGGCGCGCGGTGGGTGGGGGCGCATCCAGACCCCCCGTCTTCTTCGCGGACCCGCGGCCTCCCCAGGCCCGAGCGGTTCCAGGCGCGCGGCACCCGAGGCGGCGGAGACGCGGGCACAGGCTGCGCTCCGGGCGGACCTGCGCGGCCGGCGCGGGCGAGGCCAGGCGGGCCGGCGCGCTTCCTTCATGCCTGCGCGAGCCGAGGGCCGCGAGCTCTGCCGGGGCCCTGCGTGGCCTCGCCCTCGCCCCTGAGCCCTGTCTTGCCGCCGCCCCCTCTGGGCGCCGCGCGTGGGGAGTCGGGCTGGCGGGTCGGGTGGGAAGGTGCCGGCCTGGCGTCTGCCGGTCCGGCCCGCTCAGGCGCCGCGGGGGCGCCGGGAGCCCGGGAGGCGGGGTCGGACGCGGGTCTCTGCCCCTGGGAGATGTCTGCGGCGGAGGCCCGCAGCGGGTGTAGCCCTGACCCTGGAGGGGCCTGGCTCCTTCCGCGCCCCTCAGCACTGCCTTTCGCTGGCCTCTGCCCTCTTGGGTGAGGGCTGGAGACCGTTAGAGGAGACCGTGGAGTTCTGCCTTCCTGTTTGACGGGCAGCTCCGATTCGTGTCAAAGGACAATGGCTTTACAGTTGGTTGGTAGCGTCTTAATTTTGTTTTGTAGGACCAGGGATCGAACTCGGGTCCTTGTGCTTCCAAGGTAGGCGCGGCACCACTTGAGCTAAAACCTGGGGCCTGGAGTCTTAATTTTAAAAACGAAGAGTGAATGTACTGGCGACCTGTGAGCTGCAGCACTGCCCCTTACAAGGTCCAGGTTCAGTTTGAAGCACTGCTGCCCCTCAAAAGGGGGCTGAGGTTAAGCCGAAATGTGAACTCTAAGGAAGTGTATTAAATCAATGAAAACGCCGTGGGCTTGGCCCTGACCACCCTTAGAAAGCTCTTCTGAGCCCCCCGCCTCCTGTGCAGCCTCCTGGGGCAGCAGAAGAGCCCAAGAGGGGTCAGGCTGCTGCCCTGGCAGCGTGGGGTGTGTGGCCGGGGTGGGGAGCCCGGGATTCCCGTGCCCGTACCTCTGGCGGGGCTCCCAGCCCTCCCCCGTGAGACAGGCAGTGGTGCCTGGCTCCGTGCCCACGTACTAATTAATTACTTCAGGCCTGCCTGTCACCCAGACTCCCTCCGGCTCTTCCTGTTTCTTGGCGGTCCAGGTTCCCCTCCTGGTACCTGCTCCGACCTCACCGGGAAGAAAGATGGAGCCAGCCGCACAGGAGAAGCCAGCTCTCCCAAACCCAAGCCAGAGGCCTGCTTGCTCTATTCTTTCTGCTTCCCACACGGTGAAGTTGCCCTTCGTGTCGGATTTCCGTGCCAGCTTGCCACCCACTTTGTTCCTGCAGATGTGCTGGGGCCGCCTTTGGAGGTGGCCTTCCACATGTGGCCCAGGGACCAGGAATCGGAGAGGCCCAGGAGCCGAGGGAAAAAACCTCTCGTGTACTCACCAACCTCGAACTGAAACCTGATCCCTCCTCAATTATGAATGGAAGCAGCAAAGTCTGGTAGAATTACCAGGCCTCAGACATCAGAGCGGAGATCACAGGGATCCTCGCCTACCCTGGCCAGGACCGGTGCACCACACCCTTCAAAACTGCTGTTAAACTCACCGTAGTAGTTTATTATCGACGGTACTTACCAGTCCGCCGATTTAATAAGTAAGTAAAGAATCACGGGTATGACAGTGCGTTGTGACATCTACATCTTAGTGCCTGTACTGCGGGCACCCTCATTTTCCGCAGCTGGTAGGAGTGAGCCTTGCACAGTGAGAATTTGGCGGCCTGACCCAGGTCAGCCTTGTCAGACATTTTCTTTGATGCCTCGTTGTCTTATTAATTCATCACAAATGTCCTGCACATCCACCGATGCCTGAGGTACTGGAATCACTAGAGAGCTAAACACACGGGCTCTGATGGGCTCTGAGGCTGACTTGCTCACTGCCCC
>PVIR01030493.1:0-20195 GCA_004026965.1 Petromus typicus | reverse complement strand
AAAGCTGGGAACTTGATTCCCTGTTACCATGTTTGAAGTAAGTCTCTTTTGTTCACTTGCCTTTAAATTTTTCCAATCAGGTAAACCCAGTAAAAGGTTTTGTAGCCTTTTCATCAATTTCACTTTGAAGAACACTAGCTAATGAGCCGATGCCATAGGCCTGCACATGTCAAACCACTCTGGTCATTGTTCTGTTTCTGCTGTCCATTAGTGGACATACACACACCTTTCCTTTGGCAATGAATTGTTGCTACTTGATTTCTACCATTCTGAGATCCGATCAAGCCCATTCCCTTAAGTTTCCCAGTTGAGTAATCGTGGTCCCCCTGTAAGATATGGCATATGATGAAGAGTAACGACAGGGCACTTCAGGGATGCCAGAGTGCCCTCACAAAGTGTTTCTCAAGGTGTTAGTGAAAGGTACATTTTCTGGATCATTCCAGTGTGGCAGATTAGGTTTGATGTGATAAATCCACACCAGCATTCCCATTTTCCTAAGCCTTGAGTCTCCTCAGCAACAATGAGCCATGGCCTATCTGGCATCTCTCACTTGTTCACAGTGGGCCATCTTTTGATCTGTACTGTGCTAGCCAGTCATAGAGACTACTCACATCTTTCTTCACTCCTCAAGCTGCAACACTGAATTCCGAATCCTTGTTTAATGGCCCATATCAACAAACTCAGCCCAATTCAGGTGTGTATTTCTTCTACTATTATCCTACACCCCATAAAATCCATTTCTACACTTGCTTACCAGGCTTCTGCTTATAACTATGCTGAGCCCATTTAACTGGGCATTTCTTATTCATATTCACACCATTCATGAATTATCATAATAGACTTCAGAAAGGAGGAGTCTTGAGAAGCTGAAGTGGGCACGGCTCTGTCAGTGTGATCAGACTAGTCCCTTGATGAAGATATGTTTCGAAGGAGGTGTTAAAGGAGGCTGGAGCCTGATTGGTCATTATCTCAGTCCTGGTTTTGTGGCTCTGGAGAAATCTTTTTGGCTTAGGGGGCAATTCAGTTTCTGTGAGATGACTGCTCTTGTTTAGGGAGCAGTTCCATTGTCTGGAGGCTTTGCTGGAATCTAGGTCGATGGCAAACTGGGAACAATGATAAGATTCTTCTCGGTATTCATGCTGGGTGGTAAACACTGATAGCTGAATGTCCTTGCAAATTTTTAATCTTGGTGTCTTTGGTTCTTGAAAGAAGATGAGATAGCTTAGGCAAATTTAGGACTAACGAATCTTGTATTATCAGTTTTTGACAGACGCTGCCTAATGATGAATGCTTCCTGTCTGCAAGGCTAAGCGGAGACGTGGTCCAAAGTTACAGGTAGTAAAGGAGACAGATATAAAATGAAGACAAAGGATGCCAAACTTTGCATTGCTTTAGTTATGCATTGGGCCTCTGTAGACAAATATAGTACTGTTTTTAGTAAAAATCAGCTTTAAACCTCTAACTGAAAACAAAGCTGTGATGATCTCACTACACAGACGATTAACAGGAAAAGACTAGGAGTCAATTCAAATACAGAAAGCATCACTCTCATCACTGTGAATGACTCGAGCACATGAGCAATATGAGAAAATGCTCTGTATTCTCCAGTTTGGTCCCTAAGGCTCTAAGTTTTTGTTACTCTAAAAGTTTTGTTACTCTAACTCCATTCTTCACATTCTACAAAGTGCCTGAAACCAACCAGCAGCTCAATGGTCATTTCCCACAGTTTGTTATTCAGCATCAGAGATAAATAATTGGAAGTAAATTAAAATGACTTAAAATTTTCTCAATGGGATGCATACACCTATGGCCTTTCATTCTGATGTATGTAAATTTTTAACATTTAATGAAATTATCAACATGATCATACCAAATAACCCAGTTGAGGATTATAAACAAAGTCTAGAGTATCTAATACATACAGAGTAATCCTCCCTAGTTGAAAATAATGAAAACAGAATCTCTAAAATAAACATATGATTAGGACATTAAGTCTAATACAAATAGATGGAGAAAGATGTAGAGCCAGGGATGGAGTATTAAAGTGCTTACCAGCATGCGTGAGGCCCATGGCATTCCATCCTCAGGAACACCACAAAAAAAAAGGAGAAAAGAAAAAGAAAAAAATTCTGTCAAGATTAAATATTTGACTAACGTTACTGTCAACTGGAGAAATAGCACCAATTAAAATCTCTTTTCTGGGCTTGGTGTTTAGCTCAGTGGTTCCGTCACCTGCCTTGCAAGTATGAGGTCCCGGGTTCGATCCTCTGTAATTACATACAATGGCGAGAACATAAGGATGTAGTGGTGAGACCCTGTCTCAGTAAAATAAAAGAAAACCTCTTTTTTGTTAGAATTGAGTAAAGATTCAGATTAGACTGAGGAAGTGCGGCAGAGTATGACTAGACTGGGGAGAAACAACTCACAAATGAAAGGTCTGCCCTCCGACACTACCTCCTGGTGAAATGTGCCTCTGTGGCAGGCAACCCTTGGCCAGCAGTATCCACACCAGCCCTAGTTGTCAGGCAAATTCCAGAAGAAGGTGAAACGTGAAAACCATCCCTTAAGCCGATCCCACTGAACTCAGGCCTGAGAAGCTCTGGCGCCTGACCTTACCCTGTGTTCTGTCATTGCTGGTCTGGTCAGTCTGGGTCAGAGAACTGAACGGCTGACTTCCATTCTCTGCTTCTCACTGACTCGTTGGCTTATCACAGGTAGATGGAAACAAATCTAGAGAAAAGGAAGTGCTTCTCGGTATGTTTTTAGGATGACATCATGCCAATCATGAAGGCTGTGCCCCCTCATCCCCACACAGGAGCCAAATTATCATCCAAAGTGAGCAAGACTCAGTCCAGGTGAAGAGCTCTACTCACTCGCCTGAGCTCACCTTGAGATCTAACTCTTCGATGTATTGCACACCCTGTTGCCCCTTATGTCTTCCTTCTGTCCTTCTACGTCTTATACTTCTTAAAGTATAGCTCAAGGTTCTGCCCAATACTCCCTTCTCAACCGCGGCCCTCTGAGCGGCTGTTCATGAAATCTGACATCTTCAATATTGTTAACACTGAATTTTGACCTTTCATCACACAGACCCGCAGACTTTACATTTTATGGTGGAGGACAGATATTCAGAAAATGACAAAATATACGTTGAATGTATAAGGTAAGTGGTACCAAGTTTAAGGGCAATGAGAATGTATTTGAGGGAGAAGGAGGACTAGAATTTTAGAAAGAGATGTTTAGGTAGGGCCACAGTGGTGACCTTTGTAAAACGGGAATTCAGAGTCATGGCGAGAGGCCATTTCTGAGACCTGTGGTGAAGATTTAGCAGTAAAATACACGGTTTCGAGGGTGGGGTCCTTAGGTCCACGACGGACCTAAGAAGACTCGAACCGAAGAAGGCCCTCTTGCAGCCCAAGGGATGGAGAAACATTTGTCACAGCGGATCTGTAATTGCCACGGGACTCTGCTCCTTCGAGACGTTGGTCCTAGCGGAACATTTATCGGAGCAGAAAGTTATCCTACGTACGGTTACCACAGCAACCACGCGCTCCGGGAGGGCAGAGGCAATGAGAGGCCTGAGCGGGTGGAGACGGAGGCGGGGCTTTCCCCGGAAGTGGCTCTTGGCTGTTTCCGGCAGAGAAAGATGCTTCCTCCGGTGTGGTGGGTCCTGTCCCTGGGCCTGTGCGGCTCTCTGGTGGGCCTGGTGGTGGCCCCAGGCCCAGTGGAGCCGCCGGAACGGAGCCGGCCGTACGCGGTACTGCGCGGGCAGAACCTGGGTGAGCGTCGGTGGCTAGAGGGTGGCGGCGTCCGGCCTGCGCGTCCGCAGCTCCGGGCCGGAGGGCGAGGGCGGCCGGAGTAGGTGGGGCCTCTCTGGAGACCGTTGACTCCGGGGGCCTGGGGCAAAGGTTTGCGTTTGCTGCTCGTCGCAAAAGTTGCTAACCGGTATGCTTCTCCATGCATGTTGTGTACAGCTACGTAAACTGGAATCTGCAGACCTAGGTTTCAGTCTGGGTTCTCCCTCCCGGCTGTGGGTCAAGGAGACATACTCTGTACTTCAACCGGTCATTCTTAGAGATAAGGCTAATTGGCAGTTGTTGACCATTTTCTTTGTGTCATACGTCTTGATTTAAGCATTTTGTATACGTGAATCCTTTGGGCTTACAGTAATTTAATGAGAAAATGTACAATTTTTAAACCTTTTTTTTTACAAAGAACAACGAAGCTCAGAGAAGTGAGGTTGTTACTCAGGTTTAAACAGATAGGAAGTGGTGGGTGCCAGTGTCAGAACTTGGGTTTGGGGAGCTTGAAGCCTAAATTTTGGGAGGTTCTCAGACATACACATACACGCATGTGTACATGTGTATCTGTGCATGTACATGGCTCTAGAAGAACCCCTGAAAAGCTTGGTAAACTTCACCATGAATCTGCGTCTTGTCCTGCCAAGTCCTGTCTCTGTACCTCACTAGTAAGTCTGTAGATAAACAAAGCGGCCACAGAGTAATATTTCTGGATTGACTTACGTGTACCTTAACTCAGTAACTGCTGTGTATTGATCACTTATTTTGTACCTGGTACATTCTTAAGTAGTTTCCACACATAATTCTGCTTAGGACAGTCTCTTAGCAGTACCATTTCCTTTACCTTCTCTATCCTGGCAACGCCCACCCCCAGCAGAGATGAGCAGACTCCACACATTGCCATTTTCCTCCGGGTCTAAATTCTCATGGTCTTGAGACCGATACTGTAGAACAGCACTATTCAGAAGATGGTCTATGATCTGTGTGTTACCTGCAGAAGGTGACTTAGGAAATTGAGCGTTTCAAAATTTGAGATGACATTGCAATATCCAAGCAGGTGGAGACGAGTTCTAGGTGTCCAGTAACTGCAGTGCTTGTAGGTGAAGGGAGCTGCCAAGTGGGGCATGCACAGTGGGGCTGTGTCATGGTCTGGGATAGACTTACACTTGTAAAAACTGGTCCTTTGCCTTGATAGTTTGAAAACCACAGCTGTAAACATCCTTTGCAGTACATAGTTTTATCTGTTTTTCAGAGAAAGAAACAGATTGGGTGAGTTGTGTAAGGTTATGTAGCCTATAAATGTATGTGGAAACCCAGATGGTTTGACCCTTAACTCTTGGCCAGTGTGCCATTCTTCCTGTGTTGGCCACAGTAATGTCACTTATTTTCATGTGTTTACTATATGCTTACTACTTTGCTGAACTCTTGAGGAATTTTTTGTTTTTGTTGAGACAGAGTCTCACTATGTTGCTTAGCCTGGCATTGAGCTCACAGCGATTCTCCTGCCTCAGCTTCCTAAGTGCTGGGATTACGGCATGTGCCACCATGCCCAGCCTGAACACTTATTGAAAGTAACCATAGTTGGCCCTTAAGAAAACCTTAAGTGGATGTCATTTGTTCCACTTTATGGGTGCACAAAATGGGACTTAATGATTGGACACGACCTTAAAGATGGACTGAAGTGGTCTTTCACCTAGGCAACCAGGCAAAGTGCCAGGTAACGTAAAAAGATGATCAAGGCCCAAGTGGATGGCGATCCAAATGGAAGTGTGTTTGTAACAATACAATTTTAAGCATTTTTAAAAAGTAAATTTCCACCCCCGTTACTTCCTTAGAATTTTTGCTCTGCAAACATTTTGTTTTGCAGTAATGGGGATTGAACCCAGGGCTTTTCTGCTATATCCTCAGCCCTTTATTTTTTATTTTGAGGCAGAGTCTCACTAAAGTACCCAGGTTGACCTTGAATTTGTGATCCTCCTGCCTGTGCCTCTGGGAGTTTTGTTTTAGATTCCTGGCAAAAATGCAAGGAAATGGCTTAAATAGAAAAAGACAACCAAGTTCAGATATATTCAGAACTTTAGAATATTCAAGACTTTAGATATTCAAGACATTTGAAAACTAGGGCAGATAGTTAACATTGCCTAGTATGAGACATGACATTTAGCTCGTGTATGTTTTAAATTTTGTTTAACAAGACCTTAAAATTACTTCTGGCATTTTAGAATTATGACACACTGGCTTTGTCACTTTTTCTACCCTTTCTTCCTCTTACTCACCAATAAAAGATCATCGGTCCATATAATAGCTAGTTTAAGTGTGGATGATAAGGGGATAGATTATAGCTACTCTGAAATGACTGAGTTAAAGGAAACTCTGGGCAAATCTTGGTTTTTCAGAGGAACAGCAACTGGATTAGAGAACAATAGTTAGGCTCCAGCTGGAACCTCGGGTGGGCCCACATACTTACATGTATGTATAAATGTACATTTGCTTATTGAAGGTGTAGGCATTTTGATGCATCCCAAGATCTCTCAAATGTGTCACAGAAACAAGATTACATGTCATTGCTGTTGAATAAGCTTTCTGGCTGGTGGGTGGTACTGTTAGTTTAAAGTCAAGATCATTATTGTCGGTAACTTGGTACTAAGTTGAAGATCTTGGTTGTGCATCCCATTTTTCACCTGAGAACCATAAAAGTTTTAGTTGTGAACTTTTGTCCTCAAACATAGGTTTGTGAAGTTAGTTGTCTCTCTAGTCCAGAGACTTGTCAAGACTCATCTAGTGAACAGGGTGTGGTGGCGGATGCCTGTAATCCTAGCACTGGTGAGGGTAAGGCAACAGTATCATCAGGAATTGAGGCTAGCCTGGGCTACATAGTAAGTTCAAGGCTAGCCTAAATTATATATAGCAAGATCAAAAAGCAAACAGAGAGAGAGAGAGAGAGAGAGGAGAGAGAGAGCCTGAGAAATAAAAGAAAGAGAAAAGAAAGTCATCTAGAGCCTAAAATTCTTTCTTCATTGGAATAATTTTAGGAGCTTTATAGACATAGCTGGGCTCACTGCATCTCTTCATGTCTGCCTATAATCAGATGGTTCTCCACACAGCAGCCAGAAGGATCTTTTTACCAACAAAATTAGACCATGTCATCCTGGCCTCCATGTGCCCACACCCTCCAGTGGCTTCTCTTTGAATTTAAGACTGGAAATACATGTGTCCTTCATGGTTGCCAGTGTGCTGATCACATCAGCTCTAGCCTTTGTGTCGGCTCTTCTCTCCTGCCCCTCCTCCTCCTTCCTCCATATGTGCCTCCTCTCTGTTAGGTGACCCGGTTGGGTTTATTCTGGCCTCAGGGCCTTCCTGATCCTCAGGAATGCAGCCCTGTTCCATTCTTTCATTAAGGGCTCAGCTTGTGTGTGGCTGCCTGGCCCCTGTTGCCCAGCCTTCTCCCATCACCATCACATTACCGGGTTTTTTTTTTTTTCAGACTTTTAAAAGTCCCATGCTAAGATTAAGCCCAGACTGCTATGAACTGTATCCTCTGCACTTTTTATTTTAGTTTGAATTGGAATCTTGCTAAGTAAATTGTCCAAGCTGGGCTTGAACCTGTGAACTTCTTGCATCAGCCTCCCAAGTAGCTGAGATCTACCGCTCCTGGCTCGGTTTCTTCACAGCATATTATGCTATGAGAGAGGATCTTGTCTACATTTTGTTCTCTAGTGTATATTCAGATAACTTGAGACAGGGTCTGTTCACAACTGTTTCCCTAGCACCAGGCACAGTGGCTGGCAGCAGATGGGTAAATTACAGAAGGTGGTGCTGCCATAACAGAACCTGTTTTCCCTTTGCAGTGTTGATGGGAACCATTTTCAGCATCCTCCTGGTTACTGTCATCCTTATGGCATTTTGTGTCTACAAGCCCATTCGGCGTCGGTGACAGCCAAGCAAGTTCTGCCACAAGTTCTTGAGAACAGTAAGTTTTGATGCCCATAGGCCAGTGGAGAAGCTGGAATCAGAACCTTCCTACTCAGAAATGTCTGTTGGCCTGGACAGCTGGTAAATGCTAAGTGATTCAGAAGAAATGTCTCCTAGCAGTGATATTTTCCTAACAACATCATGCAAATAACTGGCTGCTGAGTCTGCTTATCAGTGTTCCTTTTCAGCTGTACTGGTTAAAAGTAAGGCCTAACCTCCAAAGTTTAGTGTAAAGATGGAATGCTCATGAGAAAACATTTGAATCCTGTGTCTGTAAGAACCATGCTGGAAAGGACCAATCATTAATGTTTGAAATAGAAGAAGGGAGGCTAAACACGTAGACATTCCCTGCTTTCAAGCCATTTGGTTAAAGAACATTAAGAATGACACGTTTTTATTATACTGAATTGATCTAGAACAGTGGTGGTGAACACAGGGCACACATGCTGCAGCAGGCTGTATCACTGAAACTCAAAGGTTTGCCATCACTGACCCAGAATGTCCTGGTTGCGAAGCAGTGTCCATTGTGGGCAGCTTAGGCCACCATCCTCACCTGTATCTGGCTGGATACTCAGATGCCCCACGGAAAACAGGGTTGCATCAGGTAGACCTGATAGTGTGTGCACCTGGGCCCAGAAGGCTCCAGGGTTGGTCTGGAAATGTTCCTACCTGGCCCATTGGAATGAGGACTGTATCCTGTGGAAGCACTGATCTGCTTTGTGTTTAAGGCTATGCAGCCCTTGGCTTAAAACTCACGTTAGCCTTTCAGAGTGGGAACTTGAGACTCGGCAGGATCCTCTACCATCCCTAAATGTGAGGGCTCAGCTAAGATGTGCATGTCCACTGTACAGGCTGGTGTGTGTTTACACAAACTTCATTTCAACTTTGAAAACGCTGCTGTTAGTTTGCACTGTTGGTGAACTGGATCTTTGCCCTTGTCAAGATGGTAACTCATATTTAATGTTGTTAGTAATTATTTTAAAGGTGCTAGATTTTTGTTATGAAATGGAAATGGTTATGTTCCACTGAAGCATAGCACTGATCTTTTTTTTTTCCTTTGTAACAACCTGCATTCAATGTGAAGTAACTAACGAGGGCTACTGTAACTATTTGACCCACAGATTTTGTTTGTAAACTTCTAACATTGAGCCATTAAAATTTTCACTGTTCTGTGCATTGAGCAAAATGTCAATTAAAATTCTCTATAGGGTTTTGTGCCCAGTAATTTCCTATGTGTATAAAATGTGGGAATGTGTTGGAACTTTTTTGGTTTTATTTTTTAAAATCTAATTTCTTAAAGCAATGAATTTTAAATTATATGTGAAATAATAACTGTTGCCCCTAGGCAGGGTATTGATATTAGAAAACTGAGCTATGTCAGTTGGTCTGGGCCTAGGAATGTGGTCCTATCTCCAGTTATTACTGGGCTTCTTTAAAACTTCAGTTTTCTCATCTGTGAAATTGTGATATACACACTCTAACTGCTGTGCAGATACAGCAAAGTGAAAAAATCCTATAAATTTAAATCCATCGCTCTAGGGTGACTGTTCATAGTAGTTCATGGTTACTGACTGGAGGGCTGGGGGATGGCGGGATAAAACAGGGTTCAATGTTGTTCAGCCCCAGGAGCATACACCCATTTCCACATCACTGCAACAGCACGTTAATATGTGGTCACAACATATATTGTCATCTTCAGGAATTTGGGGGGGTGGTATTTTGAGACAGGATCTTGCTATATATATGTAGTTCAGGCTAGCCTCAAACTTACAGCAATCCTCCAACTCAGCCTGAGTGCTAGGATGACAGGCAGGCACGTACCACCATGCCTGACAGTTTTTAAGGTTTTAAACAGTAAAAATTTGCCAAGCTCATAAACCCATGGTTGGCTCATGTTCTAGTTTTCTGAAAAACTTCATAATGGTTATTCTTGTACACAATTCCAAACCCCAGTCTAAATCTTTGTAATTTTATCATGTTCCATGTAAGAATTAAAGCTAGCATAAGACAGAATAATCTTTATATAAAGAGGCTTATTACAGAGTGATGTATAAAGATAAAAGCATCGGTTCTAGAAAAGAGAATACAACAAAACTCATACACCAAACACTGGCCAACTAATACTTCAGGTGGAATTCCTCCTCCTTTGGAGGAATGGAGGGACTCAATTAATTCCTAGACTTTATAACTGTACTCACTACCTTTGAAGGCAGAACACATGTAATTAACCCGCACCAATCAGATATAATGAGTTATGTTAGAAAACACTACACTATTCAAGTTGAGATGAATTCTCCTAGACTGCTTGAAATCTGGGGGGCTCTGGAGTACTGTTAGCATGTTATCTATTACACTGCATTTTACATCCAACTGGACCTCAATCTTAAACCCACACATATTTCTAGACATAAGTCTGGATAGGACTTTGAGTTCCAGCAGAGTCACCTGAAAATTCCAGTCTGGACTAGAGATTAGCTCAATGGTAGAGCACTTGCCTGGCATGCACAATGCCTGGATTCAGTCCTCAGTACTCTAAAGAAAGGTAGCATTTCCATTATGCATTTCATCTTCCTTGATATCACCTGTGATCAGTAGAGGCTGGAAAATTTCCATTTTTTGTCATTATTTTACAGCACAGTCTGGACACCTCCATGACACCTCACATTTTGTGTGCTGTGACAAATCTGTCTATAGAACAGACTTTTACCCACTTTGCTGTACTTAATTCCTACAGTATCTTATGAATAGAAATTGCTGATTTGGGGCCACTCAAGCTTGAAAAAACCTTAAAGATTCAGGTTGTTAGTTAAATCACCTATTGACACTGTCTTTTAACCGGGAAATAAGTTATCTTTATAGTGCTCTTGTGGCTCAAAGTATTGTTATTTACTCTCTATACCCACCCCCACCGCAAAACACTTTCACATGTTCCACTAAGTGTCAAAGCCTCCTTTCTGGAACTCAAACCTGATAACTACTGTCTTTCTGTTTAATACCAACACATTTACGTGAAAGATGAATCTGTAAGATCAATTATCACCTAGATGTGTAAGAACAGCCTCCTGAAGCATGTATCTCAAAAGAGATGTTCACTCAGAATTGATGGTGTGCCTGGCTGTCTTCATCTACAACAGCCAGTATGCCTCCAGGAGGCCTGTGCAGCAGTGTCTTCAGTGGTCCCCGACTGGATACTTTGGAGTGAGCTGCATGCTGGGTGTGTACTGTGTAACTTGGGCAGTAAGCGTGACTATACTCATTACACAGCTGAGCAAAGTACTGGCATTTGGAATTAGAATACAACGTGCAAAGAGACAAGACTCAGACTGTCTAGGACAGAGTGTATAAAGCACCCTCTACTGAAGCAGTCTTTATTTGCATTTTAAGAGAGAACACATGAATAATGCTGTGATGGGCTGACATGATGCTCAGTCCCTTTTTAAGTGACTTCCTGGGACAAAGTCAAAGACCTCTGGAAGCAGAGCAATGGAATGCAAATACAGACGTTACCTCTGATTCACCTTAGTGAGTAAACATTGTAGCCTACCTGCAGCCGTTAAGCCGTTCACTCGTAGTCAATGCCAAGTAAACAATGCCAAGCTGCATACCAAAAAATGTGATTTTCACCTATACTGGCCTTGTGTATAGAGAAGGAATTTTGGTCGGTTATGACAAAAAAGGCAGATGGCTATCTTGAATTAAAAGCACAGTTCTTTGTGTCTAAGAATGTTTTACTGGCAACACTGTGTGATACCGACATTGACTAGAACAGTAGTTTGTTTCTCTGCCTATCCCAAAAGACGCATAACAGGAAACAGATGTGAAACAGAGGAGAATATCTTTCACCAGGTTATTTCAGTGCAGCCTATGGGAATGAGAACGAGGTGCTGTATTCCCAGGGGTCTGTATGTTATGTGATAGATATTTACAGGAGGGTTAGACAAAATAGTTAACTACTAAAGGTTCCCAAAAAAGGCCTGAGAAAATCTGGTTAAAATGTATAACCTTGTATTGCTACTGATGGGAATAGTCATTTTTCTATCTTTTTAAAAATAATAAAAAGATTCTGTTAAAAAATATATTTATCCAGAAAGATGTTGATTTGAACTCTAAAAAGCAACATGGAATTACCATTTTTCCCTTTTGAATGAAGCGCCATTGAGCTCCATGTTAGTTCCCTTTCTAATTTCAAATCCACTCCTTTCTCTCGTGTGAAACTGGAACATCCAGCCGGTGCTTCCTGCGTAGAAATCCTCCACTGGAGCAGGTGCTGAACACATGCTTTGTTTGGTTCCCGCTGCTGCGATATCGTGGCTAGCTTGCCCATATCAAGAACAAGCGATGGGTTCCCCTAGTTGCACCTTCAGGGACAGGACTAGCTGCCATGGATTTAGCCTGGAGGACCTGGTCTCAAAGGAACTGCCTCTACACATTCAAATCAACCTCTCTGTATATGGAGTGAGGTGGTTTGAAACTATTAGTAATTTGTTAAGGCTAAGGCAACATCCGTGGTCATTTGTGTATCTTAATTTGATGCAAATAGTTAACCACAATCTAAAATAGATCCTGTATATATCTCCTCTTTAACTTTAGCTGGGGGCAGAAGGAATGGAATAAAGTGGAGGTGGAGGAGGATAATGACAATGTTCTAGAAACATCTATATAAAGGTAAAAATAAAGAGTAGATCGGCACAACCCATTTCTTTGGTGAACAGTACAAGGTCTTAAATTCATAAACCACTTTACAAAGGCTGCTGCTGCTGCTCTCATATATAAAAGCACCCTGACTCTGCAATAACTTGTTTTGTTATCACTCCTTGATAAAAATGTATCTACAAACCTGCGGGAATTGGGGTTTTTGTCTAAAGCTGGTAGTAAAAATGTGACCTGCAAGCCTATATAGCTAATGGAAAATGATGAATGATGCTCTCTTCCCCTGAGCCTGGAGATGGGACCTGCCAGTCCCCCCTTCTCCACTCTCGGGAGCATCTTGTATGGACCTGGGAGTCCCTGGTCTGGCACCTCTGTGGAAAGAAGGGGCAGCTGCCATCTGCACCAGGGTTGGCCCTCAGCGCCAGGACCTCTATTGACACAGCACTTGTGTGTGTGCAGCGTAGGGCCTCTGCTTTGTGCAGCTTGTGGGCAGAAAGGTCTATTTCTCAGTGAGTGACAGCTGTAAGACTTGCTGGAGCTCAGCCTCCTCCTCCTGGCGCTGGAGTTCTCTCTCCTCCAGCTCTTTGGCAGAGAGCTCAATGGCCAGCTGCAGGTCACTATCAAAACGGTTTGTCTCACTCAGGGCACTTGGGCACAGGCCTTCGGTGCTGGTGAGAAGGCTCTCCTGGATTGCCCTGGTTGGAAAACAGGAAGAAAAGAGACAGTTACTAGTATGGGCATCATGATGGTGTGTTTTTTCCTTTCTTTTTTTCTTTTTGACATCAGTTGTTAGTTTGCGATTTGGGATGGCCTTGAATTTCCAATGATCCTCCTGCTTTAGCCTCCCAAGTGCTGGGATTACAGGTGTGTGCCACCACGCCTGGCTCTAGCAACTGCATTTCTTAACTACTTATCAAATGCATACTGTGACACGTACTTTCTATGCAGAAACCTTTACCCCTGTGGGGTTATCAGTGCTCATACGGGTGAAAAGCTCAAAATTCAAATATCTACTTAGTGACCAGGCTGCAGTAGGTTTTTCATCAGGTGTTCTGTCCTCCATGCAGCAGGTCTGTCATCTTTTCCTGGACACACACTACCAAGAAGTTAGAGCTAGTTTAATGAGTAACTGCCCCAGGAGAAAGCAGAGCTAATCACTGACGTGTGTCACGTGTCACATGTCTGCCGTGCATTAAGTGGCTGTGCTAACCTCAGTTTGATAGTCAGATCATCAAAAAGTCCTGTTGCTGGAGATTTAGCTCAGTGGTGCTGTGCCTGCCTCACAAGTGCAAGGTCCTGAGTTTGATCTCAGTACTGGAGGGGGGGGGGGTGGTAAAAAAAAGAGAAAAGAAAAAGTCACATCAGTCACCTCTCATACTGGGCTTCATAGCTGTTTGTTGGGCTGATCCCTCCATTCGAAGACGGTCCTGAAAGGTCCTAATGAAAACAAATATGATGGACATGAATAGAAGAAACTGTTGCCACATTGATAAGTTAATGAAAGTAACAAGAACAAATTTTAAAACATTCATACATTTATCACTGATTGTGCTGTGCAAAACGCTACTAGGGAGTTAGGAGCCAAATGTGGTGGTGCACATCTGTGACCCCGGCTCTTGGAGGTTGAGATAAGAGGGTCACTTCGAGTCTGAGGCTAGCTTGGGCTACCTAATAAATTGAAGACCAGCCTTAACTACACAGTGAGACCTTGTCTTGAAAACCCAAAACAAAGATAGGCTGGGGATGTAACTCAGTGGTACCACACCTGCCCTGTAAGCACAAAGTCCTGAGTTCAATCCCCAGTACCAAAACAAAACAAACAATAAAAAAAATTTTATACAGAATTAACAACCATTTTCAGCACATATGATGTCTGGTCTTCTTTGGGGAGGAAGAGAGCTAAAATTCACATCACTACCTTTATCTAAGACTACTAACATTTCTAAGATTCAGGTAAGCCAAGATAGTGTAAATTAGCCTGAGATCAGTACTTAAGTATTAAAAAGAGATAAAAGTACACTTCAAAAAATTACAAAATACACAATTATTAGCTACCTGGGTGAAAATCTGTCAGAAAAATCTGTCAGAAGATACTTTGTGAATGATACTGAATGGGGTTATGCAGGTAGTCTTATTAATGTGTAAGTTTTTATAAGAGATCATCATAAAATACAAAATCTTCTAATAAATAGCATTAATGTGCCAAGCTTGTTATTTAGAATATGTCTTTGGTTACCTACAACTGAGTCCAAACCAGGGGGTAACACTTTGTAAGCCCTGCTATTTATTCTGACATACATACTTGGTTCCTGCTTGATTCTAATAGGCTCTGCTGGATGGCAAACTGCATTATCTCATAATCTTCATCTTGCAAATGCACATTTCTTCCATTGTCTTGAACATGGTAGGACTCAGGAATTTCAAACACAGATTGATCAACCTCAAAGTTTGTGAACTGGGAAGCTGAAACACAAAAGAGAGTAGTCTACGATCTGATCTTAATTACAATAAATGTTCACTCCCAAACGTTTTTTAGTGCTAGAAATTGAACCTAGGGTCTAATGGGTCTAATGCAGTGATGGCAAACCTTTTAGAGCTTTCAATGATACAAACAGCCCACTGCAGCATGCGTGGTCTACTGCATGATATGCAAATGCATAGTAGACCAGCACCACTGGACTACTGCATGATATGCAAATGCAGTAGCACTGAGCTACATCCCAGGCTACCTCTTTACTCCCTTCGTGACAAGGGGTTTCATAAAGTTGCCCAACCTGGCCACAAACCAGCCAAGTATGGCAGCAGGCAGCCATAATGCTTAGAAAGCTTGCAGGACCTGGTAATTTGGTAATTTGTCTTAAAGTAAAAATTACAGTAGATTCTCGAATTACAGTGAGCTTCATATACAACTTGGGTTGGGCCAAGGAGTAAGCTCTGTGGTTCCTGCGCTTGTTTTATAAGCACAAGGGCCTGAGTTCTATCTGTTGGTAACCACATACAGCAATGCAGGGCGTAGAGACTCACGCTCACCAGCAATCAGTACCACATACCACAGTGCTGGGTGTGGTGGCTCATGCCTGTAATCCCAGCACTCAGGCGGCAGAGGCAGGAGGACTGCTGTGAGTTTGAGGATCACCTGGGCTACATAAAATGAGCTCAGGGCCAGTCTGAACTATAAAGGAGCCCCTGTCAAAAAAAAAAAAAAGAATACCATGGCTCTCAGTTGAGTTCCTCCTAATATAACTCCTCTACTACAGCCTATGGACCAGCAGGTTACAGCTAACTTTTAGCAACTATAGACCAGCTGGGTATGGTGATTGCATGCCCATAATCTCAGCACTCAGGAGGCTGAGGCAGGAGGACTGCTATGAGTTCAAGGCCAGCCAAGGCTCCAGAGTGGGTTTAGGCCAGCCTGAACTGCAAGGTTTTTTGCCTCAAAAGCCAAAAAGAAAAAGAAACAAAAAAGAAGCTATACATCAATGAACTGTGAAGTATTTCCAGATGGTCTGAGATACAGATTTGACCCTTTAAGAGTTCTGGAAGGATTATTACAACATCCTTTCCTGTATGAAATTAATTGAGAAATCCTGGGACAGTGTCTCTCTGAGGACATTGAGATCTTCATGCAAGAAAATGTGGCCTAGGGCCGGGGAGTTAGCTCAGTGGTTCCGGCGCCTGTCTCGCAAGCGCAAGGACCCGGGTTCGATTCCGGTAACCACATAACAATACTGGGTGTGGAGACCCACACCCAGCAGCAACCAGTACCACATACCACAGTGCCGGGCGTGGTGGCTCACACCTGTAACCCCAGCACTCGGGAGGCAGAGGCAGGAGGATTGTGATGTGAGTTTGAGGCTGAGTTCAGGGCCAGCCTGAACCACAAAGCGAGACCCTGTCTCCAAAAACCTAAAAAAAAAAGAAAATGTGGCCTAAAATTATACAGGAGACTTGGAAGGCTGGGCAGAGGAGCCTGACCCTTCGTTGGACCCTGTGGTTGATGACAGTGTCACTATAGCAATGTCCATAGGCTGCAGGTAGACAGTGGTGACACTGAGGACCTGGTTGAGAAACATGCAGAGGAACTGTCTACAGAGGGACTTCAGCAACTTCTGCCTGAGCAAAACAGAATGGCAGCTGAGGAACTTTCTGAAGAGGAGGGGGAGTATCAATAATCAGTGCAGTAAAGTTCTGAAATAAAGGAAATCCTGACAAAATGGACAGAGCTACCGTGTAGAGAAAATCTACCCAGACAGAGAAAAAGCCAGTTATTCCATGTTTGCTTAATGGCAGTGTCATGTCATACCACAGAACAGTTTTAAAGACAAGACAGAAATAGACAACTGTAGATCAGTTTTAGTTTTGAAAAGGGTGAAACTAGTGAGCCAGAAGCCACTGTGAGAGAGAAAGGACACAGCCGTGTTCCTGATGTGCTTACGGAAGGGGAGGCTCCTTCCAAGTAGGAACCACCTTCCACTTCATCCTCCCTTCCTGCAAGCCAAAGCGGTCAACCTGAATGGGGAGTACAGTATGAAATTGTTTCTGGTAAATCAGGCACATTTTAGAACTCTTGTGAATGCATAAAATCACTGATGTTTCTGGAAAATTAAAAACATTATACAACCCTTTTTTTTAAATTATGAAAAGCTTATTTAAGAGGTGCTTTGGGAGGCTTCAAATGCACTATGGGTATTTCCATTATTTCTTAAGGGAAAAATAGTTGATTTACAACCAACTTGAGTTACAACCAGCCTTCATGAATGAGTTCATAAGTCAAAGGTTCTTTGTAAAAAGGTATATGGAGATGTAGCTCAATAATAAAGCACCCTTGGTTCAATTCCCAGTATCCAAAAAAAAATCAAAGTGGTCATCATATTGATAGACTCAAAGTTAGAAAACCATTATCACCATCTCATAGTTGTACATAAAGCAGCTGACAAAAAATGGTAAAAACTGAACATTGTTGATCCCCAACATCAGATTGTACAATTGTTTCCTCATTTAATCTAAACTAAATGTAAAATTTTCTCATCCAAAATCCACTTCATAAAATACCCTAATTTCAATCTGGAAAAGTACAGTAATGACTGAATACATGAATTTTTATTCTTAAGTCACAAAACTCAACTTTGTTTTGTTGTTTGTTTGTTTTACCTGAATCAGGCTGGGTCCCTTCCACATTTGGAGATACAGTTTCCTCAGCAGTGCTGCAGCCATTAACATTTCCAAATGTAATCCGTGCATTTAAGACATGAAACAAGGGAATTTCTAACAAAATAAAAGCTTTTATAAATAAGCTTCAGTAAGAACAGTAACAACAGTTATTTTTTACTGAGTGCTTACTAAGCTGGTGCTGTGGCAAACATTTTTATCATTATGATTTAATTTCTCATAATGCCCCTCCTCAGTGTACAGAAGAGAAACCTGAGATGCAGATTGAGAGTTAGGCCATTTCTTCTAGTTCACAGTGATTAAGTGATTTAGCCAGGATTCAAGTGTCATAAACACACAACTATTCAAAACTAAAGTCTCTCATGAATAATATTATATATAGCAATATGCATATTAGTTTAGGCCCTAAGATATATATAATAAATTTGTTTATAAATTTACTATATATTAATACATATTATATATTAATATATATTAATATATTGTATTTATTTATTTATAAATTTATTATATATATATAATAGAAACACCAAAAGATGTTTAAGTCAACTGGCTTCTTTAAATGATTACCTATTTGAAGTTTTATTTAGGGTAAGGTTTGACATTAATATGTCACACTTTCATGCCTTTTTATGCTGCTAGTACCATCTGTTAACAGAACCAACTTATAGCTGGAGATCTCCTAATTTTGATATGTAAAGTGAACCAAGATTATGACACTCCTTTAAATCAAATTAAGTCAAAGGATAATTGTCTTCCATTGTGTTTACTGTATGATATCTTATGCCTAGTGACTGTAATTACATAATCTCATTGTCTCCCATAACAGTGAGTACAATTTGTACTGTTGCTGAGTTTTATTTAATGTACCTATTTTGACAGGAAATCCAGGTGGGAATTCCAGTTTGATGAAATCTCTCAGTCTTGCAAAATGAGCACTAGTTCGAGCCATGAGGTCAATGATGGGTATGACTTGCTCCACAAGGGAGAGGGGAAACTCTTCACACATCCACAGTGTTGCTTTAAACCTGCAGGATTAGACCAAGAGAAGAGGGGGCCATCTATACTACATGGGGACAGTAGATTACTGCTGTGCAGCAGGTTGGAGAACACCAGCCTCCTTACTCCACATTATTCCCCATTATTGTATCTCTTAGTTCAAAACTACTAAAGGACCAGCAAAAGGAGTTTAAATCATCCTGAAATTTGGCAACTGGATTACGACTTATCTCTGTAACAGCCTTAACAGATAGGAAGTACAAAGAATCTGATAACTGATAGAAGCCATTTCATTAGATTGGTCAAGAATTCTTGGTGGTAAGAGAACAAAATTAAAGAAGAATTTTTATATCTCATCTCTAGTCTGTTTGCAAAGCGCTAGTAAGAAGGGCACTCTACTGCGGCTTTCATCAGATAAAGTAATTTAAAATTCCTTTTAAAGAAGAGGGCAGAAGAATGAACCTAACACTGTCAAACTGCATAACTTCTGAAATAATCCGTAAGTTGAAAACGGCAGCCAACTTGCTCTTACTTTTGTGTTCTAATTGTCAGCTCTTTCGGCCTCCCGATGTCCCTGTCTTTCAGATCAAAGTCTTCATCGAAGTACTCATCAGGTGTGATGGCTGTGGGGTTGTTTGCGGTGGCAAACTCCGTGGTGAGGTCCTGCTGAGCCAGAACTCAGGAGAGTCAGAAGTGGCAAATGATGCTCACAAGTGGAGGCCTACGGCACTTGGTCTCTGAGGTAGACATGTTAACCAGCTATAGATCAGGAGATTCTAATCACTAACTCTTCAAAATTAAATTATTTCATGGAGCAAGCAAATCTAAAAAGCTGATATAAAGCCAAGTGGTGAGTCTAATGGATTTCCCCATTTAAAAATAATTCTCTATTCTCCTTTTCATTTTTATCTCCTGCTTATAGAAAAAAGAGAAATCTGAAAGTGAAATCTGAAATATTTGAAGTTCTTGTTATTTTAGACATAAAAGAAATTTCATTTTACTGACTTTATGTGACATTCCTTATACTAAGAGCATATAATTAACTGTGGGGATCAAATAAGAAAATGCTGGCCTGGAGATTTATCTCAGTGGTTCCGGCGCCTGCCTTGCCAGCACAAGGGCCTAGGTTCTCGATCCCAGTAAGCACATACAACAATGCTGAATGTGATGACTCACACCCACCAGCAATCAGTAGCACATACCACATACCACAGTGCCACGTGTGGCGACTCACACCTGCAATCCCAGCATTTGGGAGGCAGAGGCAGGAGGATTGCTGTGAGTTTGAGGCTGAGTGCAGGACCAGCTTAAACTACAAAGTGAGACCCTATCTCAAAAAAAAAAAAAAAATCTTAAGTGCTTAGTCACAATTATAAAGTCTTAAATCCTTTTCAAGTTTTTTTTTTTTTTTTTTTTTAGGTTTTTTGAGACAGGGTCTCGCTTTTGTGGTTCAGGCTGGCCCCGAGCTCAGCCTCAAACTCACATCACAATCCTCCTGCCTCTGCCTCCCGAGTGCTGGGATTACAGGCGTGAGCCACCACGCCCAGCACTGTGGTATGTGGTACTGGTTGCTGCTGGGTGTGGGTCTCCACACCCAGTATTGTT